>NW_019104907.1:10909-32754 GCF_001995035.1 Momordica charantia | reverse complement strand
ACTCTTGGAATGGTGATGGCAAAGAGGAGACTTGATGAGAGTGACCATTTAACACTGCGTTGTTAAGTTTCAATTTGAATAGGATAGTTATAGTTGTTTATTGTAGCTTGAGTCTGTTATAAGATTAATAAATTGGTTTGTTAAGTTCCTTTTTTAAGGGATGTTTTAGGATTGACAGTTCGTTATTCTTGAGAACATTAATTTTGTTTAGCTACTTGAACTATGGTGCTGTAATCTATAGAAGATATTTATCAGTATAATACGTTTGTTCAAGTTGAACTTGAGTTAGTTTTTGCTTCGCTGCTATTTGAGAAAGTTAGATTTGTGTAGTGGATGGTTTATGATTAGTGAAGATTTCATTGAGAAATTTTATAAGGTTAGATTGTTATTAAATTATTAACTGTGAAGAATTTTAGTTTGTTAGAACTTTAGTGTTGTTTGGTTTCTTTAGTGCAAGTTTTTGTAAGTGTTATTATTCAGAGTAGCGCAGTGGAAGCGTGGTGAGAATTTGTTATAATTTGTATTCCAAGTGGTTTAATTCTCTGGTACGAGCAAGACTTTTTAGGTGGCTTTTAGTAATGGTCCCTGTTGGGATGTTGAAAATCTTGGGGCGTTACAAGGTCAATCCTTATTGAACGACAGGCAAAGGGCTGGAGAATGGCATAAGTAGATTGGGGGTAGTTGAGCGAATTCGTGAACCGTTAACACATATTACACCTTCAAGCAAAGTCTTTATGTTATGATTAAAAATCGGCCAGTAGTATCCATGCCGAATTATTTTTCGCTGCCATAGGTCAACCCACGAGTGATTATTGTAGATTTCTTCGTGAACTTCTAGAACAACATAATCTACTTTTGTTGGATCAAGACATCTCAAGGAGGGAGAATCTACGCTGGTATAGTTTTCCATCACGAATGATGTAATGGGCACGATCGAGCTTCCTTACTTTAACTATGCCTTGTAGTGGATTGCCTTTAATAAATGCCATGATAGGTTCATAAAAAGAAGTCTGAACTTCATAGTTCATTAGGTCGAGCACTGACTATAGACAAAATATTTAGTATCTCCACCAGAACTGACCTCACTAATTATGTCTCATAGACGGCTGCTAGCTTTGCGAGGGCATCAGTCTTCAAGTTTTTCGACACGATGATTTGGCATATGCTGTACTGCTTGAACTCGATAAGGAGCTCCTTGACTTTGCTCACATACTTCTCCATGTTGTTGTCCTTAGCTTGGTATTGCTCATTAATCTAGTTCACTATGAGTTATGAGTCGCTCAAAACTAGAAGGTGAGATGAAGGCCGAAAAGAATAGCTTCATCATCTACTTAATTATTCGAAGCTAAAAAGTTAAAGCGGAGGTCATACTTAAATCTAATACCATCTGGTGCTAATAGTAGTATGCCAACTCTACAACCGTTGTCATTGGATATAAGTCGTCCACGAATATGATCCATTATTTGTGAACGTAAGGTTTTTCTCCAGTTGAAAGCGTTAGCTAGACGATAAAGTCTACTACGACCTGTTCTTTAACAACAGTCATCGGCTTTAAGCTTATGTCATACTCACATAGCTTGAGTGCCCACTTAATCAACCTTTCAAAGGTTTTTGGCTGCAAAAACACTTGCCGAAGAGAAAAGTTAGTTATAACAGCCACTAAACAGGTTGGAAATATGAGCGAAGACACTAAGCTTATGTGACGAGTGCGAGAGCAAGCTTCTCAATGCATGGATACCGTGTTTCGGCATCTATCTTGGCTTTTCTAGTATAGTAGATCAAGTTTTGACAACCTTATTCGTCCTTCATCAAGGTCGAGCCCACTACCTTTTCAGATAGCTAAATACAATATGAGCTTGTCACCTGGTATATTCTTATATAGAAGTCTCTATTGAGCGTGACACGAATATGTTAAGGGCTACTATCAGCTCATTCAAGTATTAAAGTTGCTTGAGATTGTTTGAGGGTTACATGTCTAACATGACTTAGATCTTCTCTTGATTGGTTTCAATCCCTCGTTTATTCACCATGAAGCCGATGAACTTTCCAGAAGATACCTCAAAGGTACATTTGGTTGGATTAAGTTTCATTTGATATCGTTAAAGAACGTCAAATGCTTATGTTAGGTTAACTATGTGTGAGCTTATAGTCGGGCGTGGTTATTTTTTACTTTGTTGTACCGAGAGTACGCGCGTCCATGAAGTTCAATAGCTTTTGTCGGACGGTTGCGTGTACAAGCTTATCTATGCACGGAAGGGGAAAGTTATTCTTAGGGCACACTTTGTTGAGACTCATAAAGTCTATACACACCCTCTATTATCCATTTGATTTTTTTTAACTAATATAACATTACATGGCCTACAATGATGTATTCGGCTTTATGAAGTTTGTTCACTCCCCATATAATTATTGCACTACTCTCACTATTTATTGTTTAACAGGTCGGATGGAGGGGTCAATGTTGAGGCGGTGAACTATTTTGCAGATCGATACACGACATATCTTCGTGAAACTGAGTGAACGCATCGACATTTACTTCTATGAAGTGGATTAGCTCATCTCGGTCAGTGGCTTCCAGCTTTGTGCCAATTCTTAATTGCTTCTAGGGTTTGAGTAATGGCACAAGCTCAAACTCTTATACTTGCATACCTTAGTTATGAGCATAAGTGTCTTCCTTTAGCTCGGTCGACTCAGTAAAGGTTGCGCATGTTACTCAACCTTTGAGGGTGTACGTGTAACATTCCGTTGAGATCTTATGCTCTCCTCAAACAAGGTCAACTCCATTTGTAATTGAGTATTTTCAGTACTTGATGCACTGTTGAGGGAATGGTTCACAAGGAGTGAATTATAGGTCAGCCAAAGATGGAATTATAAACCGACTTGTCATCAATGACCACGAACTTAGAAACCTTCATTACTTAGGTGTAGCCTTGGCCAAGGGTGATGGGCAGTTATATGCAGCCTTCCACCATAACACTTTCTCCAGCAAAACCAACCAAAGAGTTGGGCTTTTCCTTCGTCGAGCTCTGCCCCATCCGACTACCATATTAGTTGTGAGAGAGAGGACATTGGTAGAATCCCCACCATCTACCAAGACTTGCCGAACTACGATCACTACTACAAATTTGGCCCTTGTTGACGCTGAGATTTTTTATTTAGTTGACACTTTTTAAAAAATAAAACATCAATAAAAGTTTAATGTTGACTTTCAAATAAATTATTTTGTAAAAAAATACGTTTATTGACGGTTATAAAACGTTAACTTACGTCTATGTTAATTAAAAGCGAAGTCAACCTAATCGAATGGTTTCTAAAAAAACCTTGAGTTGGATTAAAATGGGAACGAGTTAGGTTCATGAACCCTTTAATTTTTTATAAATTAAAATTTTGAATTTTGGATAGTAATTTTTTAATTAAAAGTTATGTTCTGAACATTTGGATTTTTTTTTTTAAATTAGATTCTTGCCCATCTTTTTAAGAATATTAATTGAAAATTTTAGAAATAAAATAAAAAAAAAGACCACAATTTTTCTCAATAAAACGAAATAAACTTATGACATATATATATATATATATATATATATTTTATAAAAGTAAAATAAAAATCTATTAAAGTAACAACAGTGCATATCAAACTCCAGACGTGGAGGATTCCACTGACACGCCTAAAGCCAACAAACCAAGAAGGCTTTTAGATATTACGAAGAATAATGTTAGTATATTAATTTCTTTGTCATTCTAACTAAATCAAATTTAATCAAACGGCTTGTTTTGCTTGCTTTCCTCCCTGCTCGCAAAAAACATATTCTTTTCTCCCTCGCGCCATTTTCTTCTACCGTTATCTTCCTCTTATTTGCGCCTTGTTCTTCCTCTTCCTCGCGTGGTCGTCTTCCTTTTCCTCCGGCGTCCTCTATGCTTTCAGGTAGTTCCTTGAGTTCATCTGCTCAGTGTCAGCAAATCTTTTAAAGTTTTCTTAATGACACTAGAGAGGTTCGAGAGAAGTAATGATCATAATGAAAAATTTAGAAGAAAAGAAATGGGTGGCGGTGAATATGGTTACTCGAACAATCGATTATCTAACTCTACTTTGTGTTTGGGTGTTTTTCTCTGTTTTATTTTATCTTCACAGCTATGGTGGATGTGTATTGATACTTGGATTCTGTACAAATCGTTTGGAATTTCATCTTCTCATGTTCTTGTGTTATTACAGTAGAGAGTAACTTAAACTTTGCTCATTTTATTAACGAGTATAAGGCCACTATATATAGACCTTGTAAACTGATAGTTACAGAATAAGGAAGTTACAGAATGTAACAAATTAACTTACTACATATTTGTAAATCCTAACACTCCCCCTCAATATGAGAGGTGGATATTCAATACACCCATCTTGGATAACAAAAAAGAAAAGGATTTACAAGGTAAAGGTTTGGTAAAAAGATCTGCCAGTTGAAGATCAAACCAAACCGGCATGAGTTTGACAAAGCCATCAACAACCTTATCCTGAACAAAGTGACAATCGAACTCAATATGTTCAGTGTACTAATGAAAGGAAGGATTGGAAGCAATATGGATAGCAGCCTTATTGTCACAAAAAAGTAGAGCTGGAGGTTGAAAAGGAACATGTAAGTCCTTCAACAAGTGAGTAAGCCAAATAATCTCACTAATGGTGGCAGCAAGGGCACGATATTCGGCCTCAGCAGAAGGACGGGAGATGATTGTTTGCTTTTTATCCCTCCAAGAGATAAGGCTATCACCCAAGAATATACAAAAACCAGTAGTGGACTTTTTCGAGTCTAAACAAGAGGCCCAATCAGCATCACAAAAGGCCTTAATCTGAAATGATGAAGAACAAGGCAAAAAAATGCCTTCACTAGAGCTCCCCTTCAAATACCGAAGAAGATAAAAAGCTGCAGCAAGATGAGAGCGGCAAGGCTGCGAAAAAAATTGACTGAGACGATGGACAGCAAACGTAATATCCGACCTTGAAATAGTAAGATAAAGAAGTCTGTCAGAAGTCTGCCAACAATGCGACGATACTGAGATGGATCATATAAAAGGTCACCATCAGAAGCAAAAAGCTTCATGTTAGGGTCCATGGGCAATGAAGTGGGTTTGGAGGCCAACAACCCAGCATCTTCAACCAACTGGAGAGCATAATGCCGCTAAGAAAGAAAAAGCCATTTCGAAGACTGAGCTAACTCAAGACCCAGAAAATATCTCAAATAACCCAAGTCTTTGAGCTTAAAAACAACATTTAGATGAACCTTCAAGTTAGTAATAATGGAGATAGAGGCACCGGTAATGATAATGTCATCCATATATACTAATAAGGCAATAAAAGAGTCACCAGAACCACGCACAAAAAGAGAATAATGAGATTTAGCTTGACAAAATCCAAGAAGTAATAAAGCCTGAGAAAATTTGTCAAACCACTATCTTGATACCTACTTAAGACCATATATAGACTTGTGCAAACAACATACTAGACGCTCCCCTTAGATGCAACCACATTGTGTTTATACCCCAATGGAAGATCCATATATACTTCTTCAACCAAATCTCCATGAAAAAAGGCATTGTTCACATCTAACTGTATAAGGGGCCCATGAAGAGAAACCGCTAAACTGAGTAATACTTTGACAGTGACCAATTTTGCCACGGGAGAAAAGGTTTCAATATAATCGAGGCCTTCCTGCTATGTGTAACTTTAGCCACCAAGCGTGCTTTATAACGTTTGATTAAGCCATCAAAGTTATGTTTGATCTTATAGACCCACTTACAACCAATAGAGTGATGGTTTGGAGGTAAGGGAACTATAGACAAAGCATGGTTACCATCCATGGCCTGTAACTCAACCTGCAGTCCTTCACGCCATTGAGGACGAGGAGTAGCCTGATGATAAAAGGATGGCTCTATTTGTGCAAAAACAATAAGAACAAACTGTTTATAAGAGGGAGATGATCGATAGTAAGAGAGATTTTTGCAGGGGATACTTGGTCATAGAAGTAGACGGATCAGTAGAGTGAGCCAAGTTTCAGTGATAATCTCGCAGATATGAGGGGCGTTGAGTATGCCATGAAGAACGGTGAAGTGGAGTAGCAAGAGGCATATCAGTAGGAGTTGTGGTGTGAGAAGCAGTCTCAGGGGAAGCATTCTGATGGATATCAGGGGAAATGGTAGAATAAATGCCATTGTTATCATCAGCACTATGAGCACTATGATCAATTGAATGAGAAACATCAGAATGACTAACCTCAGCAATAGCATCAATACCATGTGTAGCAACAGAACCGAAAGACCCATTGACATCAATAGGACTAGCAATATCAATAGTACCATTGGGCATAACAGAAGCAATATCAGAAGAATGTGGCTGATTTAGTCCAGAAAAATTAAAGGATCGAGGTAAAAATGCTATGAATTAAACAATAAATTAATTGAATATAAATTTGTTTTTACATAAATACAAACTATGAGTTAAGGGCAATACACCCAACAAACTCCCACTTGATCTGAACTTGGGTGGGGTGTACATAATCATAAAGGAAGGGAAAATACAATAATGTAGGGCATACACTATACCCATTACATTTCTCCCACTTGCCCTAGACTAATCGTACAATGCTCGTAGACCTAAACTCTCTAGATCGCCCTCAAACACTTTAGCCATGAGTACCTTCGTAAAAGGATCAGCAATGTTGTGATCCGAAGTGATCTTTGTGACGATCACATCCCATTGTTCCACTCTCTCCCGTATTAGGTGATACTTCCTTTCTGTGTGCTTTCCTCTCTTCTTCGCCAAACTACTGCTCATCTGTTAAGAGTGAACACTGACCCCAACGTAGATTTCCTTGAATCCTTGCCTGTTTTGAAGTCAGAGTCAATGTATCCTATAAGGGTCAAATTCTTAGAGTCATACACGAGCTTGTAGTCCCTCGTTCTCCTAAGATACTTGAGGAGTCCCTTAACAGCAGTCCAGTGATCATATCCTAGGTTGGATTTGAAGGGATGTGAATCCCGAGCGGAAGCAGACCATCGTTCTTGATTTTTGAGAAACAAAACCAAAACTTACAAAATTGAAAACACAGGGGAAAAACTTGTTTTTCCTTATCTTTGAAGAACACTTTTTCAATTTGATTTCCTACGAACACCACCAAAGAGTCTTCCTTGCTATCCTCTTGGATCTCGGGATCGTGCTTGTGGGAGCACTTCTTTGGAATGAAGGGAGAATTTAGAGAGATTCAATGTTGATTGAGAGAGAAAAAAATGTCAGAGACCTCCTCTGTTCTTCTTGTGTTTCAACATAACAGATGTGTGACGTGGGGAACCCACGTCAACACTAACCCCCACTCCCCTGCAATTAAGCAGGGGAGTAATTTATTTAATTTAATATTAATCAAATTAATATAAATACTAAATATATATAATTAATTAATTATTTATTTTTCTAATTAACAATTAATTAATCAATTAAGTATATATATATATATATAAATATATATTTAATTAACACTTAATTATTTATCATAAAAATAGAATCATATTCTATAGCATTTTCTCTCGTATAACTCATAGTTGTAATGTAAATCTTATGCACATTATTTTTAACCTATAGTTTTAATATGAATCTTATTCATATTAATTTTATTTGAATCTCATTCAAATAATTTCTCTCAATAATATATAGTTTTAATTTAGAATTAACTATATATTATAATGTATTAATATACATTTAATCCTTTGATAAATTTTAACAGTTCAAATTCTTCCAAAAACTTGATCCTTGTTTTACCCGTTATGAGCTAGCAAGGAGACATAATGGACTTACAGGTCAGAAGCTCCAACGATACGAGATTAATCGATCAAACTCATTGACCGAGTTAATAAACATTCGTTAACTACGGGTGATTCCACTAAAGACCCGCAGTTGCACTCTTCTCACTATAGAATGTTTTCGTGTCCACGGATATTCGACCATAAATGACAAGTAAATCCTTCACGAGTGCTCACAACTGAAGTTGGGTCAAATTACCGTTTTACCCCTGAGTTACATCTTACTTCTTAAATACCACTGCTCCTATAATGAACAACCCGGTTATGGTCGACCAATAACCGGAAGTCCCTCTCGGGCCAATGAGAAGGTGGGGCCCCTTGTTCAAGTCCCAGAGTCAGCATTTAAGAGAACACCCATCTACTCCCCTAAAGTCGGGAAGGAGTGAATTCCAATTTGTGAAGTTATGTTCACAACTCTCCACTCGGTCTCGTCCCCAAAATGGTAGGAATATTGAGTTGACAACTTGGGCCACTCTCACCCTACATATTAAAGGACGAGCCCTCACGGGCAAGAGTCCATATCTCACTCAGGATTGAGAATGAGTTGCCTGGTCATTCTAAGAAACAGCAATCTCTTAGTTAACGGTGTTACATCTAAAGATTGGCTATTTCGTGGTCCGGTCTTATACAAACTCATTGTATAGGATGCCCCCACTCGCATGTCTCTACACGAACGACCTGGATCGAGTCGTCTGTAACCTTTACAGAGTGGGCCGTATCCATAGTGTTGCCAGGATAAGGTATCCAGCCTTATCCATATACTATAGACCCTTTAGGTTATTCACGAGACATTATCCAATTGTATATCTGGGGTATATAAAACATATACCTCGTATATCAGGGGTATATCAAATATATATCCAATATATCAAATATATACCCAGTATATATACTGTCCTGATTACATGAAACAACCTTGGATGTTTAGTTTATTGGATTTTGGACAATGCAATGCTATGAATTCAGCAACAAATTTATTGAATAAAACTTTATTAAATATACATTTGTTTTTACAGAAAATACAAACTACGAGTTTAGGGCAACAAACTACCGCTTGAACTAAACTCGAGTGGGGTGTACATTATCATAAAGCAAAGGGAAAATATAATAAACTAGGGCATATACTATACCCATTACATTTCTCCCACTTGCCCTAGACTAACTGTACAATGCTCGTAGACCTAGACTTTCTAGATAGCCCTCAAACACTTTAGCCGTGAGTGCGTTCGTAAAAGAATCGACAATGTTGTGCTCCGAAGCTATTTTTGTGACGATCACATTTCCTCATTGCACTATCTCCCGTATAAGATGGTACTTCCTTTCGATGTGTTTGCCTCTCTTGTGGCTTCGAGGTTCTTTAGAATTAGCCACAACACCACTGTTATCACAATAAAGTGTGATGGGGAAGTTCATGTTTGGAACGACTTCCAAATCTGTCAAGAACTTTCTAAGCCAAACTGCCTCTTTTGCTGCTTCACAAGCTGCAACATACTCAGCCTTTATGATGGAGTCTGCGATGCATCCTTGTTTGATGCTTTGCCAAACTACCGCCATCCGTTAAGAGTGAATACTAACCCCGACGCTGATTTCCTTGAATCATTGTCTGTTTGGAAGTCATAGTTAGTGTATCCTGTAAGGATCAAATCCTTAGCGCCATACACGAGCTTGTAATCCCTCGTTCTCCTAAGATACTTGAGGATTCCCTTAACAGCAGTCCGGTGATCATATCATGGGTTTGATTGGTACCTACTAACCATCCCTATTGCATAGCAAATGTCAGCCTTAGTGCACAGCATAACGTACATTAGGCTGCCCACTACTAAAGCATAGGGTATACGTCTCATATCCTCAACCTCTTGAGGTGTCTCAAGGCATTGTTCCTTAGACAGATGAATTCCATGCCTGAAGGGTAATAAGCCTTTTTTGGAATTCTGCATCGAATATCGAACAAGCATCTTGTTGATATAAGTTGCTTGACACAGAGCTAACATTTTGTTCTTGCGATCCCTTAGAATTTGGATCCCAAGAACATACTGAGCTTCTCCCAAATCCTTCATTTGAAACTCAGTCACTAGCCACTTCTTTATGTTAGTGAGGTATCTTACATCATTCAAAATGAGTAGGATATCATCCACGTACAACACTAAGAAGGCTACAGTGTTGTTGACGACCTTCTCGTATACACAAGGCTCATCAACGTTTTGGTCAAAACCATAAGATTTGATCGTAGTATCGAACCTTATGTTCCAAGATCGAGATGCTTGTTTCAGTCCATATATATAGACCGTTTAAGCTTGCAAACCTTTTGCTCTTGACCTTGAGCTATGAACCCTTCGGGTTGAGACATATAAATACTTTCTTCAAGATTGCCATTCAGAAGAGCAGTCTGGACGTCCATTTGCCATATCTCATAGTCATAATATGTGGCAATGGAAAAAAGTATTCTAATGGACTTAAGCATAGCTATAGGGGAAAAAGTTTCTTCATACTCCACCCCTTCCCTTTGTGTGTAGCCTTTTGCCACAAGTCTCGCCTTATAGGTTTGTACTTTTCCTTATAGATCCATTTGCACCCTATGGGTTTTACCCCGTCAGGTTGATCTACAAGTTCCCAAACGGAATTGAAGTACATCGACTCCATTTCCAGGTCCATTGCTTTGACCCATTTGTCCTTGTCAGTATCTTCCATTGCCTTTTTGTAGGTCAATGGATCCTCGACGCCGTCATCAGGTATGGCAACTTTGGTTTCACTTAAACCCACGTAGCGGTCAGGTTGTGACACAATCCTCCCACTACGTCGAGGCACCCTCAATACTTGAGGTGGATGTGACTGACGTGATGTACTTGCTTCATCAACAATTCTTGTTGTAGTGCCAATTTGATCAACAACTCTTGTTATCGTGTTTGTAGCCTCTTTGGAAATCTCGTTAATCACTATCTTACTCCGTGGTTTATGATCTCGAACGTGGTCTTCTTCCAAGAAAGTGGCATTTGTCGATACAAACACTCTGTTTTCTTGAGGATCGAAGAAGAAACCACCTCTCGTCTCTTTAGAGTAACCTACGAATAGGCATACTTTTAAACGATGCTTAAGTTTCCTTCGGTTAGTCATGAGCACGTGTGCCGGGCATCCCCAAATACAGAAATGATGTAAACTAGCTTTATGACCCTTCCATAGCTCAAAGGGTGTTTCAGAAACACTCTTTGATGGAACTACGTTCATAATATAAACCGCAGTCTCCACTACGTAACCCCAAAACGAGTTATGCAATTGAGCATAGCTCATCATTGATCGAACCATGTCCAATAGGGTTCTGTTTCTCCTTTCTGATACACCGTTTTGTTAAGGTGTACCAGGAGCTGAGAGTTGGGATGTGATTCCATGTTGTATCATATAGTCATGGAATCTCAAGTCCATATACTCTCCACCCCGATCAGATAGAAGTGTTTTAATGGTTTTACCTAATTGATTTTCAACTTTAGTCTTGTACTCCTTGGACTTTTCAAGGGCTTCAGACTTATGTTGCATTAGGTATAAATAATCATACCTTGAATAATCATCTATAAAAGAGATGAAGTATTCATACCCTCATCGAGCTTTAACATTCATCGGACCACAAAGGTCTGAATGTATAAGTTCTAAGCGCTCTTTGGCTCTATAACCTTTTCCAGTAAAAGATCTTTTAGTCATCTTGCCTTCAAGACAAGACTCACATGGTGGTAAAGAATCGTCTTGTAACTCACTTAGAATGCCATTCTTAACCAACCTCTCAATCCTATTGAGATTAATGTGACCTAATCTTAAGTGTCAATGATAGATATTTTCTTTTGAGAAACTTTTTGCCTTTTATTTTGGGTTCTAGCATTTTGAAACAACTCGGTATTTAAATGTAACGCCTCCAAATTTTGATAACTTACATTTGAACATTACTAAACCTACGTGCTCCAAATTGCCTCCCAAAGCATAAAGACGACTAAACGAACCTAGAAATTTCAGCTTTTCATTTGCTCAAGTTAAACCTGTGAACACTTTACTTTTCAAATGGACTAAACAGTTTGTCCTTCACGGACAAACAACACCTAACTTTCCGGTTTAAGTCAAACAAAGCCAAAAAAAGTAAATAATGATAGACAAACAACCTATCCAATAGAAGCATAACCCTACAAAATAATAACAAATCAACTAAGTAAATAAAAACCACCACTCTTCCACTGCGCCACTCTGATAATAACACCACAACCAAAACGATTAATCCATGCTTCAATCTAAAAAAGTTAGTGAATCCAACAGCATTAAACATATTCCCTAAGCTTCTCAATGAAGCCAATGACATAATCTTTACAGGAGTCCATACTTAAAAGAAAAGTCATCTAAAACATTATACCAACCCCATGAACTTTACACAAGTCGACACTCAAAACATAAGAAATGAACTAAATCATCAAGACTTCTAAAGACCTATTTTAGACAAGTTAAAACTAAACGGAAGCTAGTTATGGTCATTCTTCTCGAGTCTCTACCGTACCATCACCATAAATCTGATCTTCACCTGAAATCAATAATTGTAGGGGGGGTGAGTATTAAGAATACTCCGTAAGTAGCCCTCTCTAACTACACACAAGCGACATGCTCAGCATAAGATATTCATTATGAAATATTACCCTAGCATCCATGCATCAATAAATCATAACACTCATTAATCCACACATTACAATCCAAGTAACCCCAACCACAAGCGCCCGCGAGTAGCCCTCACTAACTATACACAAATCCACATGCTCGTAATCACATCAATCATCAAAATGCAATAACTAAGAATCATGCATAGCTAGGTCATAACAATTAGTCAACACACACACAAGCATCCAAAATATCAAGACTTTCGTAACTTCTTCCTCAAGTCCCATCTATGTCTAGCTCCTTCAAGCTACTTCTACCCATCCCACCATGTTAGTCCTCCAAGTCTCACTTCTTCGAATCATATCGACCCTTGCTATTTATCCCCAAGGTCTCAACACTCCTCTAAAGAAGCTTTGTGTTCAACCTTGACATTTATCCCCAAGGTTTCGATCTATGCATCTAACACATCACACCATGTTAGTCCTCCAAGTCTAACTCTTCGAATCATATCTACCCTTGCTATTTATCCACAAGGTTCCGACACTCCTCTACAGAAGCTTGGTGTTCAACTTTGACATTTATCCCGAAGGTTTCGAACTATGCGTCGATCATTGACATTTATCCCCAAGGTGTCAATGACTACTTAGTGTATTGGTCCTTGATCGCCACCACGTCAAGACCCAATACTCATCATCAAATAGACTCATCATGCTGACCCCCGACCTTTTGTACCCGGAGCCTCGACACTCATCTCTACCAAGACTGGCCTATCAACCCCCGACCTTTTGCACTCGGAGCCTCGATACCCAGTAGTGACGTACCAGCCCTGGCCATTTGCCACCAAGGCTATGTATTTCTCCATTCACTTTTCATTTAAGGATAAACCACACATTCAGCTCTCAGCCTCCTGGTAAGACTCTATCCCGTGACTTTCAAGCCACGTACCATAAGGTCTCCAGTAATGAAATCATTAGTCCTGTCTACCACTTAAGACAACTGACAACAAACAAAACAACCAGTCTTTCCTATCACTTCAAATAAATCACAACTAATCTCTTCAAGGCATCGACAAGTCATTTACACTTCTATTCACAACACCATTTTTAATATGCTTTTCATTCATACAAGGAGAGAAATAATTACACAGTTCTCAAACTAGAAAGTAAATGTCTCCTAACAGTTACCATGTCTCAGTAATCATAAAGCTAGCACATACATCTAGATTCAGAACATGCATTCGATCACCCAACATAACCACTTCCAACAATTTTTAATCAGAAACCACCAACTGCATCCAACGATCATGACTCAACACATTTACATAATATATAGGAACACAATAAGATGCAAAGCCAACCGTATCTATCAGAATTTCTCCAACAATGACCCACAACTATAGATATAAATGACACATGATTCATATTAGAATGCAACAATAAACCATTCCAATAACACAACACAACGCGCACACGTACCATTGGTACTACTTATAACAAAGTCCCAAGCGCTACTAAGCTCGTCGAAGGGTTCCTGAATCCAAAAGCAAACCAAACTTTGATTAGAGTTCATGTTAGAAACACTTAGTTTGCATCGAAACTAAGTTTAGATTATCTGTTACCTATTATCTCACCATAAAACCTCTTAGGTTAGGAGTGGGTCGACGCCGAGGATGTTCTGACTCTAAAATTTGACTTCGAATGGCCTTAGGTTTGCTGAACCGATGTCAAAAACTGATTGGTAACACATATTTGGGTCCGATTGCAGGTGGGTCAATGCCGAACCAATGCTGTAAGGACTGGGTATCATGAATCAAGCTCCGGTTATGTGTGGGTAATTGTCTAACGTTGCCGGAAAGGAGCAAACACCACAAATCGGAGTTGTTCGTGGTCATTGGAACACCCACGGTCGTGGGTCGCCAGATATGAGCTAAGAACACGTAATCCGCCGCGTGTAGGATGAAATCTCGCCGATGGAACGCCGTCAACGACCACCGGAAGGGGTTTTCGAAGTCGCGCCACAACTGAACACACTGTGCCGCTGCTGGGGTATAGATTGTTGGAGAGCTCACGGGTGGAGTGTCGCCGTTGCAGATCTAGCATGGCCGGACGCCGAAGCTGCCGCGAACAGGTGCAGAAACCGTCGTCGTGAGTTTTGCAACCACGCGTTGCCTCGAGCTACCTAATATACACCAGAAAACGACGCCATCGTTGTGTTTCTTGTTCGTTGAAAGCGCGCCATCGGAGAGACATCGCAAATCGACGTCGTCCGTGGAGGGTCGTTGCTGCTGCCATCAGGTCGTGTCACGCCGTCGCAGGTCTGGCGTAGCCAGAGGTAACACCGGCGAAGGGTGGCAGCTGCGTGAAGAAAAGGTGGCTGCTCAACAAGGGGAGGAGGAGGAAGAAGAAGAAGAAATGGGAAAAATTAGATTTAGGGTTTTCTTTTTCTTTTAATTTGATTAAATTCCTTTTTCTTTTACTTTGTTTTAAAACTTATAGCCCAAACCCCAAATCTTAAAGGAGGCTTAAATAAATAACACAAAGGCCCAAAACAACAAGCCCAAAATTTCACTTTAGAAAACAAATAAAACCCACAACAACCCGAAATAAAATAGCTAACTTAAACTCTAATAGCCAAGAATAATAATCCAATAAGTAGAAATTAAGTGTCCCAAAAACCATGAATTTAAGATTTAACTAAAAATCTCCTACACTGATCGAGAACTTAAATTATCTTAATCCAATGAAATTAAACTTAATTCTAATTTAGCCAAAAATTATAATTTCAAAATTATAAAATCCAAGAAGTAAAGTTATCAGCTTAGGGAAAAATCCAAAGACACTATTTATCTCTTAAAAAAAACGAGTCAGAGAACGTGGGGCGTTACATTAAAACTGCTTTAGTTATGGTTGGTCTTAGCACACACTAGTTGTTTTGAAGCAAAACAGAACAAATATTAACACTATTTCTTGAAATGAACGCTTCATTCAAATTAAATGAAATGGAATACAAATGTTCTAACAAACAAGAAACTGAAATTAAGTTCCTTTTAATTTTAGGAACCACGTACACATTATCTAATAATATATACATATTCTTGTTTGTAAACAACTTGAGCTCCCCTACCGCCACAGCTGAGACGACCTCTCCTATTCCGACCTTGAGAGTCATCTCTCCAGCGTCAAGCTGCCTCCAGGAACTAATTCTCTGAAATGAAGAACAAACGTGATTAGTGGCTCCTGAATCCAGTATCCAGGCGGAGTCATCGTTCTCCACTAAACATATTTCTAAACCAAGTAAATCATATTTACCTTCATTGGCTTTCTTCTTTTCGGCTAAGTACTTTGGGTAATTGCGCTTCCAATGCCCGTTCATATTGCAGTGGAAACATTTTCCTTTCTCTGCAACCTTGGCCATGCCTTTCTTGGCAGCGGTAGTAGTGGAGTCAGGTTTAGACCCCTTACCAGCAGCCTTCTTCTTAAAAGTCTGACTTTAGAAGAAGAGGGCGCAAACTTGGTTCCAGAGGACGAACCTCAATTGAACCTCTTTGAGGTGGCAACATTTGCCTCCCCTTCTTGTCCCTTACTTTTCATAAGAGACTGGTAGGTCTGCAGCTCGTTTAAGAGCATGGTAAGAGTGTATTCTAGCTTATTCATAACCGCATTGCTGCGGAATGGAAGGAAACTCTTCGGAAGAGATTCCAGAATGAAGCTGACTGGCTTTGATCGTTTATGACAGGCCCGTTCGACTCTACCACGTTGAAGTGGACAATCAGGTTGAGAACATGTTCTCTCACTGAGGAGCCCTCTTCATGCGGGAGTTGTAAATGGACTTAAGGGCTTCATGTCGAGCCTATGAGGACAGTTGTCCAAACATGCTCTGCAGTGAGTCCATGATCTCCTTAGCGGTGACCATGTCCTCGTGCTTCTTGGCAAGCACATCAGATATGCTCGCCAAGATGTAGACCTTGGACTTGTCATTGGCCATGATCCACCTGTCATAGACGTTGCGCACAGCCACAGTGGCGTTGGCGCAGAAGCTTGAGGACAATCCTCTTGAAAGATAAAGCTAATATCATCTATCACGAGAATAGTGTTTAGATTCGATTTCCATTGTTTGTAATTCTCGCCGTTAAGTTTTTGAGCGGCTAGGAGTGCAATAATGGAAGTAGACATGCTGAAAGTAAAAACAAACCTATATCAGTTTCATGCATTAACCTTTAAACCCAATCAAATTTTAGTAAAAGTAATTAAGCTCCCTAACAAAATTTTTTTGCAACGACGCTTCAGTGATTTAGAGCAACAGCTACCGTATGGCAGACAGGTACTCATTCACTTAATTGAGACGTTCTCAACTAAATTTTACACCAGAATAACTCTTATTCCTATAAATTTTAGTCATCATTTATTTGGTCAGAAAATTGCTCACTAACTTAACAACTACCCGTAAGTGTGACCTATCATTTTCAGACCTCAGAGATCCACCCCAATAATCCTGCAGTAGGGAAGGAAAATATTGGAGCAAAACCTAAGAGACCCTTATCCATTTCTAGAGTTTGCCTTGGTTTTGATTCCATATAATAAACCCTCCGTAGGGATGGTCGCACCAGGACGACACGCAGGTCATGTATGAAACGTCACGGTGCAAACCAATGGCGGAGACCGCAGGATGTGTTGTCACACGTCCTTCTCCCACTTACTATGAATACTATCTCCATTCACCTCGATATTGAACCATGCAAACACCTTCCGTAGGGAGGCTGTGCCCAGGGCGACACGAGGCCGAGCATGGAACTCACAGTGTGAATATAAAGGAGAACGTGAGAGAGAGAGAAAAGTATGTTATATATACTTTGTATATCAAATATATACGCTGTATATTACATAATCTCTTTTACTCCCACTTAGTATTCTAAGAATAGGGTATATTACTTAGATAAATCCTTGCTAAGTGAAATTAATTAAGTGAATTTTTAGTCGGCCCAATATAACTATTATATTGGTAGTTGTACATAAATGTTTTAGTTCATTAAACATTTTAATAAACCAACGACATTAATGCATGTATATAAAATATTGACTAATTCAACCCCCAGGTCGGTTCCCAGGTAGAGGTGTTCCCTTACGATCAGCTTAAGTACCTCAACCTAGACAGAACCTTCCTTAGACAGGGTTCCCTTATAGGCAATATTTTATATTTAGTTTTTATCATTTCATTTTAAACCTAGTTAAAACAAAATAAAAGACTATCCCCTAATCATATTAGAAGATATAACCTAAGGTCTAATTAATTTTAAACGCCTTTAAAATTAATTAACATAGACCCTATATTTGCATGCAATTCTTTATTATAGATTTTAATTTCGATCTACCACATTTTATACTCTTATAAAATTTAAGAAATTAAAACTATAATCATGCATTGTAAGCATACATCAATATAACAATTATATTAATGAAAGTAATGTCATGCTCAATGCAACTTTATTTCCATCTAATACCTCCACCTAAACGAAGTCGATTTTGCGATAATGGACGTCGCAAAATCCCTTATAATGAATTTTGATGGCTGAAAATTTTGTGTTAATTATTTTTGTTTGTCTATTGTTGCTGTTGGGTGTGTTGCCCTAAACTCGTAGTTTGTATTTTGTAAAAACAAATGTATATTGAATAAAATTTTATTCAATAAATTTGTTGTTGAATTCATAGCATTGCATTATCCAAAATCCAATAAACTAAACATCCGAGGTTATTTTAGTGTAACGGGGACAGTATATGTACTGGGTATATATTTGATATACCCCTAATATATGAGGTATATATTTGATATACAAGTGGATAATGTCCCGTGAATAACATAAAGGGTCTATCGTATATGGATAAGGCTGGGTACCTTATCCTGGCAATACTATAGATACGGCCCACTCTGTAAAGGTTACAGACGACTCGATCCAGGTCGTTCGTGTGGAGACATGCGAGTGGGGGTATCCTATACAATGAGTTTGTATAAGACCGGACCACGAAATAGCCAATCTTTAGATGTAACACTGTTAACTAATAGATTGTTGTTTCTTAGGATGACCAGACAACTCATTCTCAATCCTGAGTGAGTTATGGACTCTTGCCCGTGAGGGCTCATCCTTTGATCTGTATGGGTGAGAGTGGCCCGAGATGCCGACTCAATATTCCTACCATTTTGCGGACGAGACCGAGTGGGGAGCTGGGAACATAACTTCACAAGATGGAATTCACTCCTCTCCGACTTTAGGGGAGTAGATGACTGTTCCCTTAAATGCTGACTCCGGGACTTGAACAAGGGGCCCCACCCTCTCATTGGCCCGAGAGGGACTTCCGGTTATTGGTTGGACCATAACCCGGTTGTTCATTAGAGGAGCAGTGGTATTTAAGGAGTAAGATGTAACTCAGGGGTAAAATGGTAATTTGACCCAACTTGAGTTACGAGCACTCGTGAATGATTGACTCATCATTAATGGTCGTATATCCATGGACACGAAAACATTCTGCAGTGAGAAGAGTGCAACTGCGAGTCTTTAGTGGACTGACCCGTAGTTAACGAATGTTGATTAACTCGGTCAATAAGTTTAACCGATTAATTTCGTATCGTTGGACCTTCGGATCTGTAGGTCCATTAGGTCCCCTTTCTAGCTCATAACGGGTTAAACGATGATCAAGTTTTTGGAAGAATTTGAACTGTTCAAATTTCTTAAGGGATTATATGTATATTGATACATTATAATATATAGTTAATTCTAAATTAAAACTATATATTATGAGAGAAGTTATTTGAATGAGATTCAAATAAAATTCATATGAATAAGATTCATATTAAGACTATAGGTTAAAAATAATGTGCATAAGATGTACATTAGAACTATAGGTTATATGAGAGAAATGCAATAGAATATGATTTTATTTATGTGATAAATAATTAAGGGTTAATTATTTATTTGATATATATACATATTAATTAATTATTAATTAGATTAATAATTAATTAACATTTATTAATTAATATGATTAATTAATTATATATATATATATTAATTATTATATATTATATATATATATATATTAATTATTAATATTAATAATAATATTAATAATAATATTAATATTAACACTCGCCTACTTAATTGCTGGGGAGTGGGGGCAGTTATGACGTGGGGAGTTATCCCCACATCATATCATTTTTTTTTTTGCAGAAGTGTGTTCTGCAACAGAAAAAAGGCCCCAACGAAGAACTTCCTGGAATTCTCTCAATCAAGCTCTCTCCCTCAACTCTTCCTCACATTCCAAACGAAACGCTCCCACAAACGTGTTCTCGAAACCTAAGAGGATAGCAAGGAAGACTCGGTAGTGCTGGTCGGGTGGAAACCGTTGAAGAAAAGTTCTTCTAAGGTAATGGTTTTCCTTTGTATTTTCATCTTTAACGATTTTGATTTTGTTTCCTAAATGTCACGAACAACGGTCCGCTTCCGCTCCGGGATTCACATCCCTTCAGTTGCTTAGGTGTTGAATTGACGCAAGATTTAAGAGCAAATCAATGGGTAAGTAGCACCAGGGGGTGGGTGCGTGAGTTATTGAGTGCTAATGGAATGGTTTGGTGCTGATTTTTATTAAGTTAATTTATCTCATGCGTATAGAAATTGTTAGTCTTGGTTTCGTGAACTACTATTGAATATTGTTCGGCTACATGTTACTATTCTTACTGTTAAACATTATGAAAATGTATGGTTTATTATTGTTGGATATGACTAGACAGTTTTGATTAGTATGGTTGAGAGTGATCGATCTATGGCGTTTGAAAACATGTTTGAGATGAAATGCATGTGCTGATTTTATGTTATTTAGTTTTATGTTGTTTAGTTGGAAGCCGTTGGGCTATTAATTTTGCTTGGTATGATGAAAAGCATGCAAGAACTTTAAGTTGTTGTAACGCCCCAGGAATTTCACCATTTCCTAACAGGGACCGTTACTAAGCCTACCTAAAATTTTCGCATAAACAAGAGAATTCTCCTCACAACAACACTAAGCAATAAAACTACCACGCTTCTGCTGTGCTACTCTGATTTCCTACACTCACGAGAGCTTGAATAATTAGAACAACAACACTCATGTTTTAAGAGAAACTCAATCCTATATAGATAAACCATTTAATACCGACTTCACATTAACCAAACCCTTCAAGGAAACCTTACTAACTATAAACCATCCACTAGATGAATATTAACATCTCGAATGGCAATGAAGCAAAAGCTAATTCAAGTACGATCAACTTAAACAAATGTATTCATAATTATCCTAAATAGATGACAATCCCGTAGTTCAAGAGGCTAACAAAATTAATGCTCTAAAAAAATAATGAATTGGCAATCTTACAACATCCTTTAGACAATAAAAGTAAGCAAAACCAGCCACTACCAACTCAACTATAACATTAAATGGCCACAACTATCCTAACTAAAAGAAATTAATTGTACACAGCATAGCTATTGGTCCTTCCGATCAAGACTCCTGCTTGCCATCACCGTCCCAAGAGATAGCTCGATTCCTGCAAACTGGAGGGGAAAAGAGGGATGAGTACAACCACAGTACTCAGTAAGCAGCCGTTATCTGAAGGTCACACACAAACAACATGCTTATCAAGGAACAACATGTCATACTTATTAAAGGATCAAMACACACACATCATACTCAACCAAATCATGAAACATTCACAGTCATGCTTTTCATCACATTATGCACTCAAACGTAGACACATTCTATAAAGTTCAGTGACAACCACAACCAGGAACACATTAACTACCAGTACCAACCTCTAGTCTCCCTAACGTCTCAAGTATCTCTACGCTTATCACAACTACTCTAGCCAATCTATAACGCCCCGCATTCTCTGACTCGTTTATTTTATGATTTAAAATCGTGCCTTTGGATTTCTTCCTTTTTTTCGTTAARTGAAATTATTGAAACTTCTTATTTTGGAGTTTTAATTTTGGATAATTTCGAATCAAGTCTATTTTCATTTGATTTAGATAATTAAGTTCTAAAATTTTGAAAAGAGTTTTTAATTAAAACTTAATTGAACTTTTGAAAATTTAATTTTTCCTCCTGGATTTCATTTTGGGTTGTGGTGAGTTTATTTTAATTACTGGAGTGTTTTCTTTAGGATTTTCGCTTCGGGCCTTAGATTTATTTGTTTTACTTTTGTTTTAGTTGAAGATCGTTGAGTTTATATTGTTTGACAGTAGAATTTTAGTTTCTTCAAACCCATGGGCCTTCTTTTAATTTGGGAATTGGGCTTTTAGTTTAAAAACAAAAGAAAATAAAATAAAAAACAAAAAAAATAAACAAAACAAAAACAAGAAGCCCTAG
>NW_019104906.1:90972-106368 GCF_001995035.1 Momordica charantia | reverse complement strand
TAGGTCGGATTCCAAGTTTAGTTCGGAGCCAGAAATCATCGTACCTGATCGGGGAGTGAGGTCCTCTACTTATGGGTGGCGGTCCCGCTAATCTAGCGACTGTTACATTCGGTAATCTCGGGGCCGTCGGTTACACCCGATAATCTCGGGACCGACGGTTACGCCCGATAATCACGCCGCAGACAGTTGCTCATCTCGGTCCCTACCGAGCTCCCCGGTAGGTCAGACCTGGGCCAGGCTCACCTCGGCCCTCATACTTAGCATTTGTCGGCGTTGGTGGCGGCCATCTCGGCTATCCGAGCTGGGCATGACTCATGAGCCATCTTGGAGCATCAATGGGGGTCCTCCACGTGTCCAGGGTATTCCCCTCCCCAAACAGGTCATAAAAGAAAAAGACATAATTTTTCATTTTAGAGATTATTTGTTATGACACCTATACGAGGATAGATGCATCGTTTCATCAAATAGTTGTAATTTTCATTGGATTAACTTCTCTCAACACACCTTTTCACTTGAACAATTACAACTCTTTTGGATTAAACTCCTTATTTCATCCAATGGTCACAACTTTTTGGATTTTTTATCTCAACAGACACCTTAACTCGAACAGTTGTGTCTCTCGTAGAAATTTGAAGGGCAAAATAGGTATATATTCAAAAGTCGGGGGCAAAATGGAAAGACAAAGATTCTCCTCCACAGCCCCATTTAGATATAGATATAGATAATGCGTAAAAAAAGAAATAGTGATTACAAATTTACAATCACTTTTAAGATGATGTAATTAATCAAAACAAACAAGTGTCGTAATTAAAATCATTATTTTAAATAAAAAAATATCAAACTCACCCGATAAAATTAAACTCAAGAGCAATGGTTGAGAGAATGGACATAGAACCAAGGCTCAGTATAGTCACAGAAAACGAACATCCATACAGTTGTATAAGATTGTAACGATTACTAAATTTATAAATAAATTCTGTCACAGTCATAAACTTTTTATTGTATCAATCTGAACAAAGTTCAATTGTTTAATATTTTTAATTCAAACGTAGAAAGTTTGAATCTCACTTCCATATATTGTTGAATTAAAAAAAAGTTTCTCCCTAGTTTAGAATAGTTCTTGAAAAAAGAAAATATTTTTTAAAAATGCATTTCATTAAAACTTCTTCTAAAAGTATTAGTAGAATTTTCAAAATCATTTGTATAATTGAGTTAAAAGTACATTTTATCCGTTCTAAATATCATCTTAAACTTATTCTAAATATTTTAGAACTTCGTAATACTAAAAAAAAAAGAAGAAAGAAAAAAAAACATAAGGCATAATAGGTATAAAAAAATAACTAAAATATAACGCCTCTAAAAAAATAGAATGGAAATAAGGCTAAATATATATTTTAATCCTTAATGTTCGAGAGTTTTTCAATTTAGTCCCTATTGTTCAACAATTTTTAATTTAGTCTCTTATATTTTAACATTTTTAAATTTAATCTCTTGTCGTCGATGAATATTCAAATGGATTTATGATAAACTTATATATGACATATACTTTTTAATCAGTGAGAATTTGGAGGATAAAAAAAGGTCATTAAGATAAGAAGACAACTTCAAATGTAACTACTTAGAAATTTTAAATAGGAATGCGAAATTTTTCTCTCTTGTATTACTTATTCTCTGCTCTAAATTTCCACCAATTTACTAACAATTATGTCAAATAATTAAGTTYATCATCAATTTATTTTAACTTTTACCAACAGTGAGAAACTAAATTAAAAAAAATATATTAAAATATAAGAGATATGTTAACCGTTCGAAATTTTCTAAGGGAGGGATAAAATTTTACGTCATTTAACATTTTATATATAATAAAACTAGAGAATAATTACGAAGTCTGAAATGTTATGGGTACTTTTTGAGTTGCGACAAGTTAAGAGGGACCATTGTTCTCTCCTTCCTTCTTTGCTCTCCTTTATCAAGAGACTAATATTAAGGACTAAAACATATATTTGGAATGGAAAGAAGATATGCGCTTATGATGGTATTGAAAATACATTTTCTAAAAGAGCAAATATATTTTTAAAAACACAATCGTTTGATAATTGTTCTTATTTCTGGTTTCTAATTTTGTTAAGAAACATTTTCAAAACTGTATATAAATTTTGGAAATAACAAAAATCGAGTTTCTTGCTCTGGTTTTAGTTTCCAATTTTTTCCAAATACATAAATAAAACTATTATTTTACTACTATTAACTTATAAAATGCATAATTAAATATAACTTACAAATTTTGAATACTTAAAATAACAAATTAATTTTTATATAAAAAATTTACTTTTTAATTTTTAATTTATAATTGTAGGGAACGAGAAATAATAAATATTTTACCAAATTTGTTTCAATTTTTTTTCAATAAATAAAAAAAAAACAGGAAACAAATCCCCAATACAATTATATTTTTATTTATTAAAAAAACGATAAAGCAAAAAAACAAAAACGTCACCTAAATTCTGTCATTTAGTAACAAGTGACTTTCACGTGATTCGGCAGAAGCCAGTAACTAAACTCCACCTCAGCTAGAAATAGAGTGAATTTCCTTTTTACTGTTTCTGAAAGAATTGATTTTTTTTTTTTTTAACTTTAACAAATTATACCTTTAAGTTATAGTGACCTACTCATTTCTAAGTAATTTTTAAAATTTATAAAGTTTAATTTCAATGAAAACCAAACCATGACAAATGAATATAAAAAGTCAAGCCTTAACAAATAAATGCACAAATTTGATTATTGAATAAATCTCCCAAAGCTTATTAATCTCAACAGTATATAAATCTAATATTGTCCCGATCAATAAAATGTCACTATTGTACTAAAAAAAAGGAAAATAATAATAATAATGAAATGACATGTCACTATTTTTGTAAGGGAAATTAAGCTATATGTCCTTTTTTTTTTGAGTTTTACCATCGAAGTCATCTTCAAATATCTCAAAATTGTTTATACGCTATCCTAGTTTTCAGTAATCGATCAAAATCAACTTTATTAAGAGCATATTTGCGTTTGCCATTGTCAAAATCACTTTCTTTTCATAGATCATGTTTGGTGATTTTAGAAAATTAATTATACTTAGATCTCTTTTTACAAAATCACTCATTCTACCATCCTTCGCATATTCACCCTAAATTTTCGATTTTCAAAGTCTTCAATGGATTTCTTTAAAAACATTTCTTAAAATGAGAAACTAGAAATAAAAATATTTCCAAACAACCCTCATGGTTGGTTTTGGGTTTGATTTTGAGTGTCTCAGTTTATTTTTATAATATATAACATTATAAATGCAGAGACATAAAGGTAGGAATTCAAACTTTCGATGTATACACAATTTTAAAATGTTACTAAATGGCTCGACTAGTAGAGAGGCGAAATTAAGTCGGTTAGGTCGGCTTTGAGAATTAAAAAATTAACCATTTTTTTTCAAAGAAAAAAAAAGGTTAATGGATGGTTTTGCATGTAAGAGGGAGAAGAGAGAAATAGGTGGGGTTTGCATGTCGGAGAGAGAGGAGAAACTATTTTGAATTTTGGGTGGTTGATCTTACATGTTAGAGAGAGATAGGTGATTAAAATAATATAGAAAAAATATTAAAGGAGAGAGAAAGTAGAGAGTCGATGAGAGAGAGCGGTTTAGACCCTTCGATCCAAACCGATCTCAATCGGTTTTGAATAATGAAAAATCGACCTCTCCACCAATCGATGTTGGTTTGATCGATTTTTAGTCGGTAAAATAAAGTTTTTAACTTTCTACTTTCACTTTCATCTCTATATGTTGCATATGTTGCATACGTATGTGTTGAGATTGACACATGAAAAATTAATTATTTAACGTTTTGTTAGGAATGAATAAACCACAACTCAAAAACTTAATTGATGGGTTAGGTAAATTTAATTTATATATTGGATATTTAACACGTTTTAATTAATTGATTGATTTTGTTTTGTAATGTTTCAATTAATTAAATAAAACGTTTCTTTTTTTCCTTTTTAAACTAAATCGAGTTTTGCCAAACCGAACATAGCTTAAGTGGTTAAGACATCTATCCTGACCAAGAGATCATGAGTTCGATCCCTACCCCCATATGTTGTATCAAATTGGTTTCGTAGCAAAACTTTTAAAAATCTTTCAGACGCAAACTTCACTCAAGTTATTTCAATTCAGACATTACAAGACACATCCAAGATTTGAACTTAAATTACAACGGATCACAATGGTTGAAATATTATTATTATTTTGAGTTCAACACATGGGGATGAGAATTTGAACCTTGAACCTTTTAGTCAATGATATATTCCTTAACCAATTAAGCTATATTTAAGTTGTTGGCCTTAAAATATTAATCATGTATCTTTGTAATTTTATATTTTAAAAAAATTCATGTAATTTGTTTGGGGTGAAAATCGTATTGTCACGTGGAGGACAAATAAAATTCCAATTTAGAAGGTCTTCCCTGGTGGCCGACCTGAAGTGGCCGACCTAAGGTCTTCCCTGGTGGCCGACATGAAATGGCCGACCTGAGATCTTCTCTGATGGCCGACTTGAAGGTCTCCTCTGGTGGCCGACCTTAAAATCTTCCTTAAAGGCCGACCTCATCAAGGCCTTGTCTAATGGCCGATCTCATCCAGGTCTTGCCTTGAGGCCGATTTCCAGGTCTTGCCCAAAGACCGACCTCACTATGGTCTTATCTGAAGATCATTCAAGGGGAGAATGATATTTCATACTTAGTCAAATTCAAGATGACAAGAGTATGAACTAGAATAGCTACTCTCGACATGCCGACCTTGGCCTCGACATGCTCAACCATTGGTCGGATTCCTTGTTGGGTACCTGAACCTATAAATAGGCACTCACTCTTCAGTCAGGTATCATATTCTAGCTTGGTCTCCATACTGAGGTCGGACTTATAACTGACTTGAGCGTCGGAGTATTTGTTATCTTGTGCAGGTCTTTTCCTCGCGAAGTAGTCTTTCAGCTCATTTAAGACACTTCAGCTCATTCGAGTCAGCTTACCTTGACCTCTTGAGCTGGTCATTCTTTCCCAAGGACCAGGTCAAGTTCTTCCAGCGATCATATCTAGACTAGGTTATACCTCGATCAATTTTTGCATAAACATTATTATTTTGATAATTTCTATAGGTTTAATTACAAATTCAATTCCTAAATTGGATATTTCATATTTGATTATAATAACTATATTTTATATTTGATTCTAATAACTATTAAGTATATGTTATTAATATTGATACTTAATGTTGTCTGATTATTCTTTTTTTTAATTTAATAATTACAAGGTGGGAGATCGAGCTAAACTGCTATAGATATCTTTATCTACTAAGTCATGCTTAGATTGATTTGTCACAGCACATTTATTAAATTAAATAATTAATGATTTGACATTATGTGACTCAAAGAAATAAGTTAGCTAAAGCGGTGTAAGTGAAAAAAAAAAATTTAGGGCAAAGGGCAAAATACATTTTTAATTAGATTTTTGGCTTGACCCCTTTTATTGAAGGAAAAATAATCTTTTTGTCCCCGAGTTTTGAGTTTATATAGTATCCATTTGGTTCCATAAGTTTCAAAATGTTACACTTTTAGCTATGAGTTTTGAGTTTACTTTTCATTTGGTTCATAGGTTTCAAAATGTCACAATTTTATCTTTGAGTTTTCATTAAAGCTCACTTTAAGTCCAGGAAGAACAAAACCCTTAGGGCCCATTTGGTAACGTTCTCGTTTCTTGTTTCTCTTTTTTTGAAAACATTCTTTAAATTGTATAGAAATTTTGGAAACAAACAAACAAGTTTTTTTGTTTCTTGTTTCCGTTTCTAATTTATTACAATACATAAATATAAATATTATTTGATTATCCTTGAATTCATTAGTGTTGGGCTATGCAATTCTATTTTTCTTTATTAAAAATGAAGAAACAGAAACAAGAAATGATAACGTTACCAAACGAGCTCTTAGTAACCCAAATGGAAAATGCCAGCTAAAATAGTGATGGCTCCATTTAATTTTAAGTGATATTATTTATATGCTTACATAGTAAAAAATATTTCAAAAGATGACGTGTTGTAGACAAAAATAATAAAACATTATCTCAACCCATCTTCCCTCTTTCGATACTCTCACCGTCAATCACCCGTTGTCTGCACCCTCTCAACGCTTCCGAAACCATGACGCCCTCTTTCTCTCCTTCTCTTCCCCTTCTCCTACCCCACGGTCACCCTTTCTTTTTGACACAACCAATAATGGTAGTCTGGTGGGGCCTTACAGATTGCTAACAAGAAATGAGTTTGTGAAGCACAAGCCATTCAAAATAGTCGCCACCATCCGATTTCATTGCGATTTTAAAAAGTGACCCATTAATTAAAATCATTATGGAGTTGAAATTATCATTAAAGTTGACATTTCGAAGCCCGAATTTTCTCATATAGTGAAATGATTAATAAGAAAAAAAACACTGAATTGAAGAGACTCGAGGGACAAAGAACCACTCAATCATTGTGAAACATGACAATTAAAAATAACTTTATGCTTCTTTGGGTTGTAAAAAATATGTTAGTAAGCAATACACCTAGTCCTCTAACATGATAACACAATCTATATTCGACACAAGAATAAATAAACTTTGCGTGATATTATTATTGAGTAATGGTTCTATTTATAGACTAATATAAACAATTATTTACAAAGTTGTTAACTAACTCAATGTATAATACTCCCTTTCAAGATGGGGACAAAAAATCAGACAAATCCATCTTGGATAACAGCAATACAAAAGGTTTAAAAGGTAAAGGCTTGAACACATCTGCAAGCTGCAAATCAGTATGAATACGGAGTAATTTAATCGAGCCATCAATAATCTTATCACGGAAAAAATGGCAATCGAGCTCGATGTGCTTCGTACGCTCATGAAACATAGGATTTGAAGCAATGTGCACTGCAGCCTGGTTGTCACAAAACAAAAGGGCAGGGGCCGAGCAAGAAATCGGTAAATCAGCTAACAAATGAGTGAGCCAAACAATTTCACTTGTGGTGGCAGCAAGCGCCCTATACTCAGATTCAGTAGAGGAACGAGAAACAGTATTTTGTTTCTTTGCCTTCCAAGAAACTAAAGATTCACCCAAAAAGATGCAAAATCCGGTAGTGGATTTTCGTGAATCAACACAAGAACCCCAGCATCAGAAAAAGCCCGAATCTGGAAAAACTTTGAAGGGGAAAGTAAAATACCCTTGCCCAGCAAGCCTTTCAAATACTGAAGTAAAGCATGAATAGCAAGTAAATGAGGATGTCGAGGCTGGGATACAAACTGACTTAACTTGTGGACAGCAAAGGTAATGTCGGGGCGTGAAACCGTGAGATATAAAAGTCTTCCTATCAAACGACGGTACACAGAAGGATCCTCCAACAAAGTACCTTTAGAAATAGACAACTTTAAATTGTGATTAAAGGGCAGAGAGCACAGTTTAGCAACCAAAAATCCAGTATCTTGAAGTGGTTGATGAGTATAATGTCGTTGGGATAAGAAAATACTAGCAGAGGATCGGACCAGTTCAAGGCTTAGAAACCATCAAAGAGACCCGAGATCTTTCAGCTTAAAAGCATGGTTAAGATGAAGCTTTAAGCTGTCAATAAGAGAAGAGGATGCCCCTGTGATGATAATATCATCAACATACATGAGTAAAACAATGAATGAAGATCTAGTGCCCCGAACAAATAGTGAATAATCTGACTTAGTTTGACGAAAACTAAGCAATAATAAAGCATTAGAAAACATATCGAACCACTATCTTGAGGCTTGCTTAAGGCCATAGATCGACTTATGAAGCTTACAAACCAAACGCTCCCCCTGAGTTGATACAACATTATGCTTGTACCCAAGAAGTAAATCCATATAAACCCTCCTCCATTAAATCCCCGTGCAGAAAAGCATTATTTACATCATGCAGTATAAGAAGCCAATTAAAAGAAACAACAAGAGACAAAAGAACCTTGATAGTTACCATTTTGACAATGGGAGAAAAAATCTCGATGTAGTCAAGACCTTCTTGTTGAGTATAGCCCTTTGCAACCAAGCGAGATTTATAACGATCAATGCTTTCATCTGAATTATGCTTGACTTTATACACCCATTTGCACCCAATAGAATGATACCCAGAAGAAAGCAACACCACGAACAAAGTGTTGTTTGTTTCCATAGCTTGTAACTCAGCAGCCACGACATCACGCCAATAGGAAAAAGGGACAGCCTGATGATAACATTGAGGTTCATCAGGAGTAGAAATAGGGTTAGAGTATTCCCTATTAGAAGCCTACTCAAATAAGAACTAGTAGATTCTCTTTCGCTTATCAGTCGACCGGCTTTCATCGTTGCAACCTTTGCATTTCTTGCTGAGATCCCAAGTCTCCAAGTGGGCCCTCTTGGCCACCCGCGACCTTGGTTTTTTAGAGAATCCCGCTCCTGCGTCGTGGGACTTGTAGCTCAGCAGTCTACCGTGTGGCGAAATATCTATAAGAGGGTGGCAACTTATCATAATTCAAGTATTTGTGCAACGAATACTTGGGAGCAGAAGAACCAATAGAACTAGTTCCATGAATGAGACCACAGTGATAATCACAAAGATATGATGGGGGACGAGTTTGGCGAGTGTACCTGGACAATAGTAGGCACAACAACATTCTCACTGGGAGGAGAATGTGCAACAATATGTTCAATAAGGAGCAAAGCAGAAGCATCAAAAGAAGCAATATCAGAACCAATATTATGATCATGTTGACCTTGTCCAACAGAAGTAGAACCACTAGGGGAACAATTAACACCAACAGCATGAGTAGCATTATCAACATTAGTAGGAGAACAAGCATTTAATTAGTAGGAGAACAAGTATTTAATTAATTTGCAAAACTATGTCTCAACAAGTCGAAAAAATCGAGGAACAATCACTAAAGCGTTAGATTTACGTTTCATCAAGAAAGTCCATGTGTATCGTGAATAATAATCTACAAGTGTAAGGAAATACTTGCAATTAGCATGAGTAGAAGAAGCATATGGTCCCCATACATCATAGTTTACCAAATCAAAACATGCATCAACAAGATGATTATGAGATTCAAAACGTAGTCTATTTTGTTTAGCTAAAGGACAAACAAGACATGGATCCTTAGAGTCATGCTTAGGAAAAAAGACAATATGCAAAGCATCTTTCAGTACAACTGAATGCTTTGATGAAGGGTGCCCAAGTCTATTATGCCAAGTATGAAAACTAGGAACAACATTACAAACTGTGGGAGAGGGTTGTGTTGCTGTGCGAGGAGCCAAGAAGGGAAGCAAGTAAAGTCTCTACCAAAGATCAGCTATGCCAATCATTTTCAAAGAAGACTTGTTGTGAATAACACAATAAGTGTCAGCAAAAAGTACCGAGAAAGACAATCCCTTATTTAAAGCACTGACAGAGAGCAAATTATAACAAAAAGACGACACAAACAGAACATCCTTGAGAACAAGTTCTGAGGTAACATGTATATCACCAATAAATTCTATTGCAACATGAGTCTGATTCGACAATGACAAAGTAATTCCAGAAGCTGGCATAACAGAAGTAAAAAAATCTTGCATATAACAAACATGAGTGGACGCCCCCGAATCAACCACCCAATGATCATGTAAGACAGTGGACAACAAAGATACATTACCAGTACCTGCAACATGGGATGAACTAGAGGCTGCCACATGAGAAGAACCAGAGGTTGAATCGGAACCAGAAACTGGTTGAACACTGGTCAAATATGATTGTAGAAGGATTAATAACCCTTGACACTAGTCAGTACTCAGGGAAGCAAGAGAAGTCAAGGACTCCGATGAAGTATGGCCTGAAGTAGTAGACTTAACAGAGTCAGTATTGACTTTAGGGTTAGAAGACCCTTGCTTGTTGCCAGAACTGCGATAACCCGATGGATAACCATGCAACTTGTAACATCGATCAATAGGTCAAGCAATCCGCAGTGGGTATAGAAAGGCTTATCCTTCTTCTTCGACTGAGAAGATGAGGAATGAGCAGAAGGTGATGATCGATTAGTACCAGAGGTCTGTGAATTTTTGCGTATCAGTAAAGCGGTGGGAGAAACCGAATTAGAAGGAATAATCACACGTTGCTATGCCTCTTGTGCTACCAATGAAAAATCACGACTGATCGATGGCTCCAATTCCATAAGTAGTAATTGGGCACATAATTGACTAAAGGAATCATTGAGGCCCATCAAGAAGCACATAACATATCCCTGCTGGTAAACTTCTAGGAGCGATTTGACGCTGCCACAAAAAACAACGTCCACATGAACAAGACGATTGATAGGGAGAAAGTTCAGTCCAAAGAGTCTTGAGATGAGTGAAGTATGCGCTAACAGAGAGTTGATCTTGAACCAAATTGGATAGATCACGGTGCAATTGGAAAATTCGAGGACGATTCTGACGTTGAAACCTTTCCTTTAGRTCGAGCCAAATTTCTCTTACCGAATCAGTGAACAAAACACTCACAGAAATTTCTTTGGACAAAGAATTTAGAATCCAAGCAATAACAACATTGCTACATATAATCCAAGAATGTAACAACGCACCAGTCGACCGTGAAAGAGATCCATCTACGAATCCAACCTTGTTCTTCACCGTTAAAGCGATTAGCATCGACCTACTCCAGGATGTGTAATTCTCATAAGTCGACAAATCAGAAACGAGAACCAAACTTGTATTATCGAAATGGTGAAGAAAATAGAGGTTGAAATATTGTTAAAGAGAAGGCAAATTCGATGATGGAGAAGCGACTTCCGTACTGGCAGTAGGATTAACAGTCTCTAGATACCTCAATAATGGTCACCTAACTTCAAAGCACTACAATGATAGGTACTAAGGAATATAGGAATGAAAAACCTAAACGAGACACGAGAATAGGTTGTTGAGAATGCTCCAGAGTCCAAAAACTCACTCTCTACTCCTCTGCAACAGTTCTGTTGCCGCCCTTCCAATTTGTCTCATTCTTGCAACCTTAAAACCGTAAATTGTTGTATTTAAATAATCGGTTACAGTGCCATAGTTTTAACGAACTCCTAGCATCCGCATTATTTTGGATTTACGACAACACTGTGGTGTTGGAATTAATTTAATAATTAATTCATATGTGGGTAACAAATCAAAGAGCAATTATATTTGAGCTATTTAATGGGCATGCAAGTGATCTTAATTATGGGCCCATGACTTCCCATTTAGTGGTGTGACTTGTTGAGTAGAAACCAACCCATTAATCTTAGGGGATTATGGAAAACCCTAGGATTCACCTATAAATATATGGTTATGGTCTCCAATACACTATGATTCTTGAGTCTCATGTTCCCCATCAAACAGAGAGTATTGCCCATATTTGGTCTGGGTTGCATAGTTGAGGAAGACCATAAACCACAACTTCTTGCAAATCATGATCAATCTATCTAATGGTTCAGGTAATTCTAATCTCTTTATAGATTTTGGTTTTCTTCCATGCTTAGATCCTTGGCCTTGATTGTTCTAGAATTTTATGGCTTTTATTTTAGAATAATCATGAATTAGGGTTTATTTATTTTTTTTCAACAAGTGGTATCAGAGCACGTTTTGCATGGATGATTACTGGATCTCTAAAAGTTAAGTTGATTGTTCTTTTAATAACTTATTTATTTAAACAAAAAGTTATTAAAATTATTTGGATTGATAAGATGTTTGAACAATTTTCACATGATTAAAATTCTTAATTGATTGAAAATTGTTCGAATTTATTCCTGACTAATTTGATAAAGTTTAATTTTTTTTATTAACAAATTAGTTGTGATGGTGAATCTTTAGTTTTCATTAAAAGAAAATTAAAGAAATTGCGGCACTCCAATAAGGTGTCGTTTGAAGATAACGGTTGGTGCATGGAGATAATGCCTTAGCATCAACTATTTTTAAATGTTGCAGTGCGCAAACTTACAGATGTTTTTTTTGTGGCTATTTATTTAATTTTTAATAATTATTTATTTAGTTATCAATTTATATTCTGTTTTGAATATTCTGGGCGAATTTAAATATGGAGATCGATTTAATTTTCCTTTTATGTTGTGCTAATTAAAGATTGTTGATTATGGTGAATAAATTAACAATTTAATCAATACTTTGCACAATTTTTAAATTTCTATGAATGTTTTGATTTAGAAATATTATTGTTAATTGTTGAAAATAACTTAGGTATTTTATTTTCATATGGAAACAATTAATAATAATTAAGTAATAATTTTGTGACATTTTTAGTATTGTTGTTTATGTGAATTGTGATCGGCCCAAAGGAATGTCACAATTTGGCCAAATAACAAATACACTTACAATTATGGAATTAATTATTGATATTAGATTATTGTGCTGCAATTAGTACTTCATAGCCTATGTTGAATTGTTGATGAGTTATAATATCAATAATATTCCTTTTGGGAAAATCCAGTTTTTATTTTTTTTGTTTATGGATTTAATAAATTGTTTAGAGGACTTTTCCCATTATTAAATTATGCATATAAAGATATTATTATTAATTTTGAAAATAATTTTGGTAGTTTTATTTTCATAAAGATAAAATTAATAATAATTAAAGTTATATATGTTGCATAATTGTYTGATCCTTTTGGTTGGTGTTAATTTGATGAATCATGCTACCAAAGTAGCCTCTGATTTCTGATATTGATATCTTTCAAAATTATCAGATGTTTTTGGATCTGTGTATTTATGCACCCTGTAGTCGGCCCAAAGGAAGACTTCAGTTTGGCCAAATAACAGGTCCACATATAGTTAGATGGTGATAACATGGATAATATAAAGTTATGTCATGTGAGTGATTGTCGGCCCAAAGGAAGGCTTTCACTTGAAATGATTGATTATCAATGTTTGATCACCACATGGAGAGTACCACTTGCAAATTGATATTGTCGACCCAAAGGAAGGCTATCAATGTTGTGTTAGGTATCTTGTTGTCCTCATTGAGTTTAATTATAAAGTATTTTTATAAATACTTAAGGTTAATTTCAAGCATGTTTTATTATTGAATTAGTTATTGTTAAATATTATTTAATTGCCTTACTGTGTATTTAAGAATAATTTCTATTCAAATTTGCATGAATTTTTGATAAAGAAAGGAAACACTTCAACTTTTGCAAATCAATATCCCTCTAAGGTTTAATTGAGATCTTGAAAAGTCGGAGTAACCTTAATTACATAAGTATTATGACGGTGTTTTGCAACATTCAAAGGGATTATGTTTAATGAGGAAATAATTAGGAAAGTTCCTTAAGAATTGTTTTGAAAAGTACAAAAGGAATAGACTTTAAATTTTTTGTTGACTATTTTTTAATAAAGAATAAAAGAACACTAGTGAGTACACTAAAGGATCTAATGCACAAAATTTAAAATATTAAAGGATTTACTTGTGCATTTGATACTATTTGAGACATTATACTGTAGGTATGCAGTGGGTTATGATACTTATAATTGATGTTTCAAGGAAAATGGGTTAAGTAAGGAAAGATAAAATTGTACTCATTAATTGTTTATTTTCTTAAAGAAAGAAATTAAAGTTGGTACTAAGGTTTATTTGGAACATATGTTCGCCTAAACCACAAAAGAATCAAGCTTAGGACTTCTCTTGATATTTTTAGGAAATTTGAACATATATAAGAAAAACAAAAAAGGTTCCAAATACATTGCCACATGAGGTACAAAGAAAATTTGGCTTCTCACTTAAGGTATTTAACAAGCTAGACTTGCATATGAAAACTTATATTATGTGTTGAATAGACTTTGGTATTTCTATTCGTTGCTTGTTGTTTTTCAAGATTAAACAGACATTCAAGTCTGTATTAGGAATGATCAAGGGGACATAACTGGAATTGTCAAATTAGGTGCTATTGAGAGTTTTAGTATTTTAGAACATCAATTTATAGCCTATTCAATATGGCTTCTTCAAATGTTTAACAACATTACATAAAATTATAAGAAATTAAATTTACTCTTGTTAAGGGCACCGATATTTGATATAGAGAGGTCTTTATTCCTGGATATCTTAAAAGTCATCATATATTAATTCGTAGTGAATGAAATCGTTAGGAAATATGATGGATTGAAAAGATAAGATCTAAGTCATTTGCTAACTCTTTAAGGATTTATAGAGCTAATAAGTAATATATATTTTCAGGCAAACCTGAGATGTATGTTGCTTATAAAATGATTCAAAGCTCAAAAAGGTGTGGTAGAAAATATGACAAATCATTTTTCCTTACCCTCAGTCTATTTGGAGAAAGCACTCAAGTTTGTTATAAAAAAGTTTAAGTGGTGTACCAAATAAAGAAACAACTAAAATCACTTGCAATTCAAGGTTTTACGAGACTTGAACTTAAGGTTTTTAGTTGTTACTCTAGATATAGTCTTTCAATATATATAATTTCTAAAGTTAGTTCCCACTTAAAGTTAATATGGATGAGATCTTAAAGTTTCTTAGCGATGTTGAGTTTGGAGGGAAGATAAAGTAAAGAATGTTGTATTTAAGAGAAATTTAGTTATTTTCTCTTTATAACAATATTAGCAAAGAATAAATATTCTTCTCATTTTAGTAAAACAAGTTCAACATTGTTAAAAATGTGATTAAGGTAAGTAGAAGAGATAGGAGAAATATGATTATAAAGATTAAAGTTTGATAAAAAGAGTATATTCTCTTTGGTTAAACAAAGTCTTATCTCTTAAAAGGAAAAATGAATATCATAAAGAATGTGTTAAAACAACAAACAACGATGATATTTTACATTTTGTTATATTGCTTTTAAAAGACAATGTTAACAAATATAAGGCTCATCTAGTTGTTATGGTTTCAAATCTTAAGGCTGACATTAATTTTTTAGAGATCTTTTCTATGGCTTCTCGAAAAGTTATTTCAAGTAAATGACAATACTTATAACTTTTTGAGTTTTGTCAGATGAATATAAATATTGGTTTCTTAATTGTATAATTTATGAAATCAATAAATTTGTATATTTTGGAAACTTTTGATCTAGTAACACAAAGTTTCAAAAGGTTTATATTCATCTGTGATCTCAATGAAGAATTTTTTATCTGCAATTTCATAATTTTCATTACATATTGATATTATCATATGTAATATCAGAAGGTAATAGGAGTAATAATTATGAATTACAGGTTTAGTGGGAGTAAATTTATTTACCTAGTGTAATATGCCTGCGACATAATAAAGGTCTTGTTAGAGGATGAAAACTTGCATGAACATATCTCTTTTATATTGTGAAATGATATTGTA
>NW_019104906.1:71561-89447 GCF_001995035.1 Momordica charantia | reverse complement strand
ATCTCTTTATAGATTTTGGTTTTCTTCCATGCTTAGATCCTTGGCCTTGATTGTTCTAGAATTTTATGGCTTTTATTTTAGAATAATCATGAATTCGGGTTTATTTAATTTTTTCCAACATGTGGCACTACGTTGCAGCACAGCGACGCTGTCCTCTCTACCAAAATGGCCCTGCAGCCCGCTCTAATTCAATCCTTTTCATTATTGCTTCGTTCCACTTCTTTTTTAGCTCCACATTCTCAACACTTTTGTGTAAGGATCAGAAGAGTTACTAACAATTCTATTATGTTAGGAATCAAAAGTGAGCATATGTGAAAACTCAAGTGTAAAAGTACAACATTCTAAAACCTAATGACTTAATAGAAACTAAACTCTAAAATGTAAAGCAAAAATATATATATATATATATATATATTTTTTTTTTTCCTTCAATTTATACAATCGTGACATATTTTCTTGTGTCATTTATTGTCACATCTTATCAAATTATCACTTATTAGTATATATTTTTTTTGATATCTGAGTGTTTACGTGGACCTCGACTAATCTCACAAGGCAACCGCATGACCCTACAATATTTGGTGCCGAAAAATACATAAGAATTACTAATTCTTTAGGTAGGTGACCATCATGTGGTTTGAACTCATTCCCTTTTAATTAACTCTAATCTTTTTGGATCAATGGGCCACTCACAATGATTCACTTATTAGTATGATCAACTTGTCACGTCAATAGTCAATCTAAGTAATAGTATAGTTAAATGAATTAAAATTACTGCGCTAAAAAAAACTTTTCATTTATTTAACTTCAAAGTACTAAATAGAAAACGTCCGGAAACCATAACAAAATTTGGAACTTAGCTTTCTTTCATATTAGCCAGCACACTAAGCATGAGTTTCAATTATATTTCAACGTCAGCCTCAAAAAAGAAAATAAAAAGGGAATAAAAATAATTTCAAACATCGTTTTTCACGAGGTTGGTTGGTTTGGGACAGTCAATATCAACAACCAATAAAAAGCTCCCAAAATGGCATATTTTTAAATTTCATAAAATGTGAGGGGTAACACTGTAATTACACATCGTCGGAACCCCACGTAACGGTATATACTACCACCAGGTGCCTCGTGCCTGTGAAAAACGTTTTTGTCGTTATTCCACTCAGCCACTCGAATTATTTATTATTTATTATTATTTTATTTTCCTATTAAAAAAAAACTATAAGAACAAAATTACTTGGTGGAGCCAATTTTGTCTTTTACCACCGTTACATATTTGACAATTAAAAGAGAAAAAATGTAAAAACAAAAATATTTTATAAAAATTAATGAGTTGTCAATTTTACGATGGTGGTGAGACCAGATTTGATCCTCATCGTTAAGAGCTAAACTATTTTGATAAGGACAAAGTTGCTCATTACTAGTGATGAGCACAATTTCATCCTTTTACCTTTATTTTTAATTTTGGTCCCTCTATTTTCTATTATTTTGATTAATTTATTCTTAATTTTGTTCATTTTAATTATTATATTTTTGAAACTTATGTAATAGTATATGTATTTTAAAAAGTTACTAATTTATTTTTTATTTGTAAAATATTAACACATATTTTATATCAAAATAAAAACTTTATTCTAATAAGAAAAATTATAGCTACACCTGAAGAAATTTAGGCAATACTTAGGCAATAAAATATTATGGTAAATTATATAGTAAAAAAAAATGAGATATAAATAAAAATAAAATTATCCGACCTATAAAAGGTATAGACAGAAAGGAATGTTTTGAAATTAAAATTACCTTTAAAAAATTAACAAAATACTACTCTATTACCTTTAAAAAATTAATTTAGATATTCGAATGTATTATTTTATTTAAATACAGAAAATCCTCCACTGACGACCGGCACAGGTTCCGGGTCTCCCACAACCACCAGTTCTTTCTTCGTCTTTCTCCAGACTCTGTTTTCTCAGTCTCAGTCCTCCATTCATCAAATTGAAGACCCGTTTCTCTTTCGAATTCGGTAACCACAGCTGTTCTCTCAAGATTATTCTTGCTGGATTTTCCAATTTGAGGTGCTTTTGCTGTTTCTTTCGGTTCTTGTTATGGGAATTTTTGTTTGCTTTGACCAGTTTGGGCGTTTTTGCTTTGGTCTGGAGTTTTTAATTTCTTCGAATTACCTTTTCTAACGCCTTGGATTTTGAAGTTCTGGAGTGGTTTCTTTTGTTTCTTTTCTATTCGATGCTTGTTATGGAAGAGTAGTAATGGTTTTCAATTGGACAGCTATTATCTCAGAATGAGAATTTTTGGTACAAAATGTTTCTTAGCCGGTTGAGGAGTTGCTTGAGTTTTCTAGTTTTGAGCTTCTGTTTTGGGGCTGAGTTGAATTTTGACCTATCTGCGGTGTGTTGTTGTAGTGAAGATCGTGATCTGAGATGGCTACTGCTGGAACGTTACCGTCTCAGCTTACGGGGTTGAAAGGCGGAAATGTAAACTTGGGATTCGCTAAGAGGCTGGAAATGGTGAAAGTCTCTGATTTAAAGAGCGTTAGGTCTCGTGGAAGGAAGGTTTTGGTTGTGCGGAACTCGAATCCTGGCTCTGATCTTGCGGAGCTTCAGCCTGCATCGGAAGGGAGTTCTCTATTGGGTAAAAGTTTAACAATGCATTTGGGGTATTTAGTGATTTTTGGTGGTAAATAAATTGAAGGAAGGGAGAAATGAAGTATGGATTTTACTTTTCTTGACTTATCGTTCACTTTGTCTGGAAATGGTAGAGAATGGTCTTTGAAATTAATAGGGAAATGAGTTGAATCACTGCTAAACCAAAAGTTTAGCACATCCTTTTAGTATATATTTTAAAATTATTAATATCACTTAGGGAGAAAATGACATTGTAAGGTCCAAACACAAACACAGTACCTCTGATTTTCACATGTAAATTTTTTTTATAAATCCTTGACAATATGGCAAAAATGTAATTTACATGTAGTGTTGATAGATTTGGTATTGAAATTGATAATCCTATCTGAAAAAAAGTGGTGGACTAGGTGAAATATGAGTCGTAAAAAATTTATTTCTGTCACCCTATTGTTTGTTGCATCTAAGAATTGATCGCCGAATAATGATGACTTTAACCAACCCTTATCTTAACAGTGAATCAGTGATGAGATCTGAGGAACTTAGTAGTGTATCTTAACAGTAAATCAGTGATGAGATCTGAGGAACTTAGTAGTGCATCACACACGTGCAACCCAGTGTTTGATGTTGAATTACTAGTTCACCTTTTACCTTTTTTTCTTCATTCTCTGAAAAGCCAAAGATGACATGTTCTTAAAGTGTGCCAAGATGTACTTTAAAGGGTGGTTTCGGTTTATTTGATAAATCGTCATCCATTGCAGTTCCTCGACAGAAGTACTGTGAATCCATAAACAAAACAGTCAGGAGGAAGACACGGACAGTGATGGTTGGAAACGTTGCTCTTGGTAGTGAGCATCCCATAAGGATTCAAACAATGACAACAACTGACACAAAAGATGTTGCGGGAACAGTTGAACAGGTTCGTTAATATTTCTTCCATTTTAGATATGTTTTCTTTATGTAATCCCTTCATTAGTACTCAAACAGTTAAAACATTCTTTGATTACACATATTATTGTGAGATGATGTAGTCAATGGAACATGAGTATCCACACGATTAATGTTAAACAAGTTGAAAGCTCAAAATCAAATGATGATAGGTATAATTATGCAATAAAAGTTTTTGTGTAGTTTGTCCAAATTATTGTTTATTTCTTCTCAATGACAATATGGATGATGGAGTCTACAGCAACTAAGAAACACATCAAAATAATAGAAAATTTTGATATTTTATATCATGGTGTCATGTATTTATATGATTTTGAAGATGACCAATTTGTATTAGTAGGTCATGAGAATAGCTGACAAGGGAGCAGACATAGTTCGAATAACAGTTCAAGGGAAGAAAGAAGCAGATGCGTGTTTTGAGATCAAGAACACCCTTGTGCAGAAAAAGTAGGTCTATTATTATTTATCACACAATTTTGGAGTTTTTGATTTTGTTTTTGTTTTTGTTTTTGTTTTTTGTTTTTTGTTTTTTTTTTTTTTTTTTTTTTTTTACGTTTTATGATGTCCCTCATGGTTCTATTTTGCAGTTATAATATACCTCTGGTTGCAGATATTCACTTTGCTCCTACTGTTGCATTGAGAGTTTCTGAGTGCTTTGATAAAATTCGTGTAAACCCTGGAAATTTTGGTATGCTATTTACTGTACTAACATTCTGCCAAATTTTCTTCAGAATGAATGTTTATGTGTCGAGCTCATGTTCAATGCAGCGGATAGGCGGGCTCAATTTGAAAAGCTAGAGTACACAGAGGATGATTATCAAAAAGAACTTGAGCATATTGAGGAAGTAAGATTTCTTTTCACTTCAAAACTTTTTGTTTCTACCATATATTTCTAGAGCATATTACAATTTTAGTTCTCAGAAGGAAAAAAAAGAAAAAGAAAAAGCACGTGTTACCAGCTAGCCATATGGTCATGATAGGCTATATCACCACCAAATTCTATGTTATTTTGATTGTCTGTGAATCTTGCGATAATGTACCTATTGGAGACTTTCTCCATGAATATTGAATAATAAATTTTTTTCCCTATTTTAATTGAGAAAGGTTTTTACTCCGTTGGTTGAGAAATGTAAGAAGTATGGAAGAGCAATGCGCATTGGAACTAATCATGGGAGCCTTTCAGATCGTATAATGAGCTACTTTGGTGATTCTCCAAGGGGAATGGTGAGCAATTTTTCCTCTAATACTTATGAACAACCTTTTTTCTTGATTTCCTTTTTGAACTTGGCATAGGATTATCATTAATAAAAGTTCTTCCGAGTCATAACAGGTTGAATCTGCATTTGAATTTGCAAGAATTTGCCGAAAGTTGGACTACCATAACTTCGTCTTTTCCATGAAAGCAAGCAATCCAGTAGTTATGGTTCAGGCATATCGTTTGCTTGTAGCTGAAATGTATGTTCAAGGCTGGGATTATCCATTACACCTTGGAGTTACTGAAGCTGGAGAAGGTGAGGATGGACGAATGAAGTCTGCCATTGGCATAGGAACCCTTCTTCAGGTATACTGTCACCAGATGGGGTGATGATAGTCCTTTTATATCATTGTGGTGTACTCTGTTATCTGCTTGCACAAATTGTATGTAAACTCTGGATCCTGATATCATTAGGTTTTATTTTTAAATCCTACTGCAAGATAGAACAATTTCATTAGAACGATGCTTGATGTGTGCACATTTACTAACTTTCACTACACTTCTAGTTTCTTGTAAAGAATATGTAGTCAATTAATCTTGCAAATTTCTTCAAGTGACAATGGTTGGGTTGATCACATACACAAAGGACTGCACATTTAGAAGTCATATCAATGTGGAGCATTAAGAAAATGCTTTCTCTTCTGCAGGATGGTTTGGGTGACACTATTAGGGTTTCTCTTACAGAACCACCTGAGGAGGAGATAGATCCTTGCAGGAGGCTGGCAATGCTTGGTATGAGAGCATCTGAACGTCAGCAAGGAGTGGTAGGACCCTTTTTTGTTGTTGTGTGTAGTCAGTTTATAAATCTCTTTCATCTGAATATTTTAAACTCACGATTCATCCTTGTCTGTAAGGTTCCATATGAGGAAAAACACAGACACTATTTTGATTTTCAGCGGCGATCCGGCCAGCTGCCCGTGCAAAAGGAGGTCAGATTTTTATGATCACACTTCTCTGTCTTTCTGCTGTCTGTATTTAGATTAAGAGAAATGCTTGATTGTATGTACAGGGTGAGGAGGTGGATTATAGAGGCGTGTTGCACCGTGATGGCTCTGTTCTCATGTCAGTTTCCTTGGATCAATTGAAGGTGCACTAAGACTTTCTTAATTTTAACTCCCATGAGGTGTCCCAAGATGAGAAAGGTGGACTAATGGAAACTAACTTCTTCTTTTCCAATCTCCAGATGCCGGAACTTCTGTACAAGTCTCTTGCTGCAAAGCTTGTCGTTGGCATGCCATTTAAGGTCTAATTTGTTCTGCTTTCTGTACAAGATAATCCATATCTTTTCTACTTTCTGGGTTTTCTTTTTCCTCACAGTTTTTTGCCAATATGGTTAGGATCTAGCGACGGTGGATTCAATCTTACTGAGAGAACTTCCTTCAGTAGATGATGCTAACGCTGTAAGGACTTTCCTCTCTGATGCGTTTTTATTTCTGCAGGGTGGGGAAGGGGGCATGTAGAAATTGATGTATACTAATTTTGATTTTTTTTTTTTTTTTTTAAATTTTCCAAGTCCATCTGATGAGTCCTAATCAAAATTTGATTTTCTATCTCATGATCAGCGTCTAGCACTCAAAAGGCTGATAGACATAAGTATGGGTATTATAACTCCTTTATCAGAACAACTTACGAAGCCATTGCCTAATGCCATGGTTCTGATCAATCTCAAGGAGTTGTCCTCTGGTGCTCACAAACTTCTACCTGAGGGTATGTGCTATTTTCGATTTTAGTCAGTTCCCCTTGTTTCTATTTCAGTAGGTGTTTTTTTTTTTCTTTTTGTTATTTCCATTTCACATCCCATGTCGATAAATTCTCTCAGGCACGCGCTTGGTTGTGTCTGTTCGAGGCGATGAAACATACAATGAACTGGAAATCTTGAAAGAGATTGATGCTACAATGATTTTTCATGATTTGCCATATTCTGAAGACAAGGTCAGCAGAGTGCATGCTGCTAGGAGGTATAACAATACGACTTTACGAGCAATTTATTAATTAGTATATATATAGAGCAACATGTCATCGTATCTTGCAAATGTTAATTTCAGGTTATTTGAGTATTTATCAGAGAATGCTCTTAATTTCCCTGTGATTCATCACATTCAGTTTCCAAAGGGCATTCACAGGTAGTCACTGTTCCTTAACTTCATTGTTATTTGACGTGTTCGGGTGATGAATTATATTTTTCCCTTTCTTCTTATAGAGATGACTTGGTTATCGGTGCTGGTTCGAATGTGGGAGCGCTTTTGGTGGACGGGCTTGGAGATGGTATCCTATTAGAGGCCTCAGATAAGGATTTTGATTTCGTTAGGAACACATCCTTCAATTTGCTACAGGGTTGCAGAATGAGAAATACAAAGACTGTAAGAATTTGTCCGACCTCGTTTGATAATTATTTTATTCTTGATTTTCTGTTTTTAAAAATTAAGTTTTTAAACATTATTTTATTCTTGATTTTCTGTTTTTTTAAACATTAGTTTCACCAACGTGTTATCTTTTTCTTAAAAATCTAAGTCAAATTTTGAAAATTAACAAAACTAATTTGTGTTTTTTAACAACTCAAATAAGCTTATAAGAAAGGTAAAAAAAAACATAATTTTAAGAAACAAAAAACTCAAAACGAAATTGTGATCAAACGGGCTGTCATCTTTTAGTGAATGAAAACTTTCGTTGATTATATCCTTACACATTTAAAACTGCAGGAATATGTTTCGTGCCCATCTTGTGGCAGAACATTGTTTGACCTTCAAGAAATTAGCGCAGAAATTCGGGAGAAGACATCACATCTGCCTGGAGTTTCAGTAAGTTAACACAGCTTTGAAACTTTCATTAAATGAACATCAAAAAGCAACACATTTCAATGCAATTTGCTTCATATAATTCCTAATTTCCCTTCTTCCACAATGTCAGATTGCAATTATGGGTTGCATTGTTAACGGTCCCGGGGAGATGGCTGATGCTGACTTTGGGTATGTTGGGGGTTCCCCTGGAAAAATCGATCTTTACGTCGGGAAGGTAACACTGCATCCATTTCTTATTCTTATTCTTCGTCCGCTGACCGCACTTATCAAAAATCAATCGAAGGAAGAAAGAAAGAAACATCTTCACTCTCAGATCACAAAATAGAACCTAGGAGGAAACTAACCAAATCATGAACCTAAACAAACCAAACCAAACCATGTAACTGAATGATACTGTCTCTCTTGATAAGAAGTTGAATTTTGTTCAGACTGTGGTGAAGCGTGGAATCGCTATGGAGAATGCGACCGATGCTCTGATCCAGCTAATAAAAGATCACGGCCGTTGGGTCGAACCTCCTGCAGAAGAATGAGGGAGGCATAGGCATGGTTGGTAATGTAGTGGTTAAAAGAATTAGGAGAAGATCTGGATGAGGGGAGACCACAGCTTTGATTTGTGTTGTAAGTGAAATGTCAATTGCTGAGCTCCAAGTGAAAGAACAAGCTTCACAGCTTCCCAATTGGTATGTAACTCACTCTGTAAAACTTCCCTTCACCAATAATTTTCATCTATAAATAGAGTTTTCAACCACTTCATGCATTGAATTGCAACTCTCTTATCTCTCAATTCTTTTGATGTCTTTTTTTTCTCTCCACATGCTGCATTTTGGGAGCAGATTGAAGCAAGATATTTTTTTTTTTCCCTTCCGGTTGATAAGTGACGAAATTAAGGGTCTGTGTGGTAACATTTATTGTTTCTGTTTCTTTTTTTTTTTTTTAATAAAGGAAAATAGCATTGCATGCCTCTAAGATTCATGGATTTATGAATGATAAAATAAAATCTTTATTTATGTTAGAACAAATTGGAAATGAGAACAAAAAAAACAAGAAACAATTATTTATTTATTTATTTTTCAAAATTTCTATACAATTTTGAGATTGTTTCTGACAAAAAAATGAGAAACAAAAACAAATTAGTTAATTTTAAAGGTTTTGAGATTTGTTTTTTAGGGAGTTGTTTATTGGGATAGGGATTGGGTGGATTTTCTCATTGCTCATATTCAGATGAATGTTCAACCTTTTAAAAGAGCAAAATGGAACTTCAAAAAATTAGGGATGAACTTCGAAGTAATGTATATATGGGAAATGTAAAATAATATATTTAATACTTTTTATTATATGTGAAAAAATTAAATACAAAGAAAGCTTCTAATAATATTGTAATTAATGATGGATGACGATATTGAGGTCTCAATTATAGGGACATATGAATAAAATATTGATATTCATGGATATCTTTGTAAATAAAATTTTTTATAACTTCTTTTCTTTTCCAAAATAAATTATGAATCTGAAGTAAAAAAAAAATTATAAATCTTATTATTAGTATTTATACTAATATTTGGTGATTATTTGATAATATATTTTATGTTAAAAATACTATTTTGTTCAACTTTGTTTTATTTTGGTCATGTAGTTTCATTTTAGTTCCTGTATTTTAAAAATGTCCGTTTTGGTTCTTGTAATTTTAAAATATGCTCACTTTAGTAGACAATTCTTAATTATCTGGAAAAGATTTTTTAAAAAAAGAATTTTAATAAAATTTGAAAAGATTTAAAAAAAAAAGAATTTTAAAGTATAGGAACAAGATTAAAATTATTGTTGAACTATGTACTTAAAAAAAATCAAATTTCATCAGATATATCACGTATCAAGCATGAATTTGCTAACATTGAAAGCTAACCTGTTACGTTGCATATGTACAACGACATGAAATCGGTATATACATATATATTATGACACAAGTAGTATAGAAATGCAAAAATCGATGAGTAGAGTATACAGAAGGTCGACATTAGATAGATATAAAAACCATAAACATAAAAGAAAAAGAGAAATTATAATGTCATAAGATAGTGGTAAACTTTGATGGCCATATTATTCATATATATATATATGAATAATATATCATTTTTTTGTATCATTTGATAAATTCATATATAGAGTATATCACTTATATACCTTTTTCATATCCCTTAATATATCATAAGCAAAGATGAAACAATGAACATTAAAATGTGTTTATTCTAAGAGAGCCAAAATCCAAAAGATTGATCAATCAATCTATAGATTTAAACAATATAGGTCAATTGACTAGTTTCATAAAATGTAAAATAACTAAAATTCATCGAATCTCTATCAACATGAACATAGTTTAGCGGTAATTAACATTTACTCCTTCTTTTGAAGTTGAAAATTCAAACTTCCATACCTCAACCTTCGTTGTATTAAAAAAAATGGTCGGTCACTTTGATTTGGATCATTCTAGTTAGTTTCAATCAATTTGATTGGTTCAATCCGTAAAGTTCTTCCAATGCCAATTTTCACTGTCTTTTTGCTATAACTTTATTCGGCCTCTATCTATACTAAACTAACAAAAATTGAGTTGACATTATTTCAACGTCAAATGAATCTAAATTTTCATAATATCACAAAAGAAATAGATAAAAAATTTTAAAATATCAACAAAATATCATTACATTCTAAGGCTAAGAATTTCAAACTTATTTGAAAATGGTGGTTAATTGTTGATTTAAATATTTCTTATGAATTTTGTATGTTATGAATTTTTCTAGAAATAACTATCGAAATCGATAATTTATAGATGTTTCTATCGACATTTTTGTTAAATTGAGACCTCCACATGTTCTACATTGATCAAAATTCAAAATTCTCTCATTTTCATTTGTTAAATAATATTTAAGTACTTTGGGATAATTCTGAAAAGAAAAGAAAGGGTTTACTAAACACGAAATTCATGAAGGGTTAAGTCCTCAATCACTTCCCAATAGTATATTTTGAGGTTTGTTTATATAATTGGGATCTGATTCTAGGCCAATAGAGAATTTTTTCTCATCTGAAATTTACAAATACTAAATTCGTATACGATAACAATCGACACTTAATTTTAATAAGATTTTTTTTTATCATATGGACTAAATTGATATAAATTTTAAACTACGTGGACTAATATTATCAATTTAAATGTACATAAACTAAATCGTTACATACTACTAAATAGTACAATGAATGATCAATCGTGTATTCAAATGCGTATTTTAAGCTCAAACTCTATAGTTGATAGAATTGTATAAGTCACATCTCTCTTTTTGATGAGACACATTTATTGTAGACTTCTATCTTTCCCTAAGTTATCATTTAGGTTACATTTAATTTCTATGATAATAGATGGAAACTAAGAAAAATAATAAATAGAAGTTCAAATGGACCGAAATCACAAATAAATCAATTGAAAAAAAACTATATACCAACAATTTTCAGAATTTCTTCTTTTTTTATTTAACTTGGACTTTAAAATATTTTAAAATTACAAAGTAAGATAGATAAATTATAAAGAAAGAGTTATAAAATCGCGAATTTAAAAAAGTTTCAATACAAGATTCAAATTTTCAAATTTTCAAAACTTCAAAATTTCAAAATTTCTCCCTCTCACAATTGGAAGATATAAACAAATTCAGTTTAGTTCTTCTGTCAGTATGCAAATATGATTGTGATCTGTGAAAGGAACTGAAGAAAGACAATAATTTCCACACATAAAACCAATTTTTCGCTGGTAATATGATGCATCCTCGCCAATTTTCTCTTCTAAAACTTTCTCAGCAACCAAACAGGAATCAGATGCTCGAGAACTCGACAGAAAAGATCAGAAAATCAAACCAGGAGGCAGAGTATGAAATTTGAATTCGAAAACATTGAAACAGAGCGGTAAAAACTAACACATCAGTGATGTATAATGGAATTGTAATCGAGCAAAAAGAATATTTAATCAGGAGTTGAAGAACTGTGGATGAATCCCTAGAAAAAAGTGTATACTATCAAATCAATTACATTAAAAACAACCAAAAAGTACCAGAGCATGGCGGATTTCAGAGAATCTCTCTCCTCGCTGCGTATCCATAGCCAGATCGGCGAATATTGTCTCGGCGCTTCTTGTACACCAATCCTCCAAATCCGGCCAAAACAACCGCTCCGATCACGCCTACTGCGACTCCGAATTTCTGAGCTCCACTCATCCCGTCCTTCGATTCGCCTTCCGATTCGTCTCCTTTGCTCACATTGCTCCGGCTAACGTCGGCAGATTCGGATGGCGGCGGAGACGGAGCCGGAGAGGAAGGAGGAGGCGACGAAGGCAATGGAGACGGAGGTGAACCGGGAGCGAGATCTGATGGTGGATGCGATGGAGGGGAACTAATCGGTGCATTCCGAGGAGATGCGTCCGGTGGACTGGAAATGGAAGAAGGAGAGCGCGGCGGAGGGGAATCGGCGCCAGTCTGCGGCGGCGGAGCGGGGGATTCCGCCGGAGAATCCACAGAGACAGAGAATTGAACCAAAAGCAGGACCGAAAGAACTACACAGCAAATCGATGCGAAATTGGCCATTGTTTCTCACAAATCTTCCACAAAAACGACGGGATTGAAAGCAGCGGCACTGAAATCCAGATCAAGAACACGATCGGAACAGTTGAAAAAGAGAGGAAAAAGAAAGCGGGAATTTAGAAGAGAGCGGAAGAATCAGATCTGGTTTTCGAAAACCGGGGGGAGGGCGCTCTCGGGATCAGATAAAAGCGAAGGGCCTAGATTCACGAGCACGGAAAATCGGCGGACGGCTGAGATTTAGCCACGTAGGTGGAGTGCAGGCGTACGCGGCGGAGGCGACGGCGGCCCGGCGGGAGGAGACACCGCGAGAGGTGGCGGCGTTTTGGGATTTGAAATCGGAAATTCCCCTGTGGGATTTTGGAATTCCAAGAAAAGTATATTTAAAGTTATGGAGAGCAAGTCGCTAAGGAAAACTTGTCTTTGGATTTTATTTTATATTAAAAAAAATAACAAGTTTTTATGAGTCAACACAAATAGTTTACCCTTTTTTTTTTTACTTTTATTCAATATATTATATATAATTTGGAAGTTTATATTATATTATGTAGGTTGGGATATACAAGATTTCGATTGATTGAATTTGACGTAACAATTTGAAATCTTAGTGGAAACTAAAATTTGTTGTTTCTTGTTTCTGTGGAAGCTTGAATAAAATTCTTAAGCCGATCAACGATAATATAAAAATGTAGAAGTTGCGCGAAGATAAAGTTTGGGCTCAAAAGTTAAGTAATAGTGACGGAATAGTTGATGCATGATGGCATTAATTTTATATAAAGATATCTTCTTAAAGGCATACTTTAAGTGTGAGTAGAAGAGAACTAGACCTATATTACTTACTACAAGAGATTCATTAAGGATATTATGGGAGTCGTTGGAGCAGAAAGACTAATTCATAAGACCTACTCCTGCTTAATACTTTTTATTGAAGAATAAGAATAGATGTAAACAAACTCATTCAGAAATGCATTAAGTGCCAATGATTTAGTTGAATTTTCTATTTGTCAACATGAGCATAATTCAATTGATTAAGACATACATCTGTGAGTACGATGTGGTTCATGGATGAACCAAGTAGAAATTGGTGGGCATGTGATACCTGAATAGAGAGGACGACTACATATATGAACCAACATCACATAAGATAGGCTTAAAAGAATTGAAGGTAATTAACTATCACTCACAACCTCGTGGTTGGAGATATATGTCAATTACTGCTCACTTTAGCACCTAATGCGATTCTTAATTAGCTTTGTTTGATAATGTTTTTGTCATGTGAAAAACATTTTTCAATAGGTAAAAACAGTTTTTTCACCGGATTTGGAAATAACATAGAAATGTTTTTGAAAATAGTCAAAAGCACTTACCATTGTAGAGTACTTTTGGAGTTAGTCAAGAGGTTGGGTGAAATGCATACACTATCTTAAACTCTAATATTATCATTTATGAAAGTTTGAGAGTTTAATTTTTCTAAATTAAAAAAAAAAGATGCTATCTTTTAAAAGTCGGCACAAACCAAGTAGCTATTTATTAAACATGTAAAAAAAGAATATACTTATTCCTAAAAAAATATCAATCTAAAGTTTAGACTTACTTTCAATTTGGTCATGTGATTTTAAAAATTTCAATTTTCAATATGGTTTATGTAGTTTTAAAAGCTCTAATTTAACGGTCAAGTAAAAAAACCTATTTTTTTTACCTATTTGAAAATCCACTAATTTCTCCTCCATTTTTTTACTCAAACGTAAATAACACAACGAGTTAAAAAAAAAAATACAAACTCATTATCATATAAAAAAATGTATTACCTGTTGTATATTAGGTATACTAAAAGGAGGGAAGATTCATAAGGTTCGACCAAACTGTAAGACGAAATTGAAACTTGTAAAATTATAGGGATGAAATCAAAATCTAATTCAAAGAAAACTTTTGAAATCATCGACATTAAATTGAAAGTCAACCCGAATAAATTTATAATTTAACTATTAATCCAAACGTGGCATTTTAAATAGCTTCTAAAACGTGGAAAGCAGAATTTCAACTATTTTTTTGTTATTGATTTGCTTTTCCACCAAACTCTTTTTTTTTTTTTTGTTGAGAAAAAAAAGTAGTGATGAGAGAGAGAGGATTTGGGCCAATAGAAATTGAGTATTGTGCGGTGACCGAACAAGCCGGCGATTGTGGAAATGACCAACTGATTGTACAACTCTTCAATGCTACGCAAATGGGAAATTCGATTTTTCTCAAGTACCCCTGGAACCAAGAAATTTGCAGTTATGCCCCCCACCTATTAAAATATCTTAAAACACCTCCTCTTAATTTGGTATTTACTCCCCATCCTACCCAATGTTTTAAATATTAAACGAAAGTCAAGACGTCATGTGATATCAAAGTAGAGAGGAGGAATATATAGATGAACAGTACTACATCTGAATGAAAGAGATCATGTGGTCATGAAAATCATGGTTGTTGATGCGTGGATTTTGACCCTCTGGTTCTTTTTCTCGCACACATCTAACTCGATGATAAGGGAATCGATACCTGCAAAACCAAACTGATCTAAACCGGTGTGACCTCAGTCACACAGGCTTCGATGCCTAAATTAGCGAGGGAGAGTTGAGAAAATAGCGAGTTAGGGATATGTCACTTGCCTCCCTAGGGTTAGGATGCACTGCTATTTATAGCTGTGAGGGTGGTTCCAGAACCTTCTTGTAGTTGAGCCCTAATTCGGATTTGCGAGGCCTAATGATCGGCCTCGACCCTGAATAAGTGTGTTTAATCTCTTGATGTAGATTCGAGCAAAGGAAGCCCACATGGTATCTTGGCCCGAAGGCGATTGTTGAGAAGTAGGCGCCTTGGCGACGAGGAGGTCTCGACATCGAGGTGGGGTCGGCGCCATGACGGCCTCGGCGCTAAGTCGTCCTTTGGGCCGACCCGTTACGTCGCGTGTCGATCTCCCCTAGTCAATGATCTCGGGCTTCTTGTCTCGTTTCGGGTCGTTTCTATTCTGTATAACAATGACCCCCACCCTCAAAACAAAAAACGAATAATTGCGTCAAGATCTTTGTTTTGAGAGTACCTGTCGCTTGTCGTTACCGCGAGATCATTCTATAGCCTCATTTATAATATCAGTGGCTAATAATGTCAATGTTTCTAATGTACAGAGCTTCTATCAAAAGCTTTTGTCCAATTTTGGATTTTAGCTGCTTGGTTCCTGCCACTGGTTTTGTGCCTTGAGCTTGTCGATACTATTCATGATTTGGAAGTTTTTTCCAATTCTTCGTTGGCCATAATCAAGTCTCTTGAGCCTGGTTTTATTCTCATTTGAGTTTAAACCATTTACTTTTAGCCTTGGGATCTAACTTTAACAGAATTAATGTCGATACCTTTGGATTTCTAACTTGCCTGGTTTTTTATGCCAAACAGTTTTATATCCTGTATTTTTCTGCTCTAGTTTTGACCATGCCAGCCATTACTGGCTTTTTGCCTGTTTGGCTTGCTTCTAGGTCTGTCCCAATTTTGAGTTTCTTGATTGGTCGTAGATATGTAAATATATGATGCCCCCTGCTTGAGAAATTTATTTCAGCATGAACATAAAAACTCAAGTATCACGTCGAATGTCGAAGACTTTATTAGTAGGAAGATCGTCCTGTCGAAGATTTAGTTACAATAACCTTAGTTGATCCACATAATGGAAAAACACAAAAATGTCTAGAAATATGTCGAACTAGTGGTAGTATCTTTTGAGGTGCTGAGCGTGCAATGGGTGTAGTAAGACCTTTCCTCGTTGGTCTTCTAGAGCATAAGTGCCTGTTCGAACCACTTTAGTGACTTTGTATGAGCCTTCCCATGTTGGCCCGAATGCCCCGCTAGTTGAATCTTTGGTATTAGGCATAATCTTTCTTAACACTAAATCACCTTCTTTAAAGTCACGCTTCTTAACCTTCGAGTTGTAGTATCGAGCTATACGATTTTTGTACTCAGTCGTTCGTAGTCATGCTGTTTCTCGACGTTCTTCTAATAGGTCGAGGCTGAGCTGCATGGACTCATTGTTGTCGGGTAGACTGAACTGCTCTACCCTTGGGGAAGGGAGACCAATTTCCACTGGCACCACTGCTTCAGAGCCAAATGACAGTGAAAACGACGTTTCTCCCGTTGAAGTACAAGGTGTTGTTCTGTAGGCCCATAATGCATTGGGAAGTTCCTCTGCCCACAACCGTTTGAGCTTTTCTAATATGGTTTTCAGAGTTCTCTTGATGATTTTGTTGACTGCTTCCACTTGCCCATTAGCCTGCGGATGTGCTGGCGAAGAACAGATGTGTTTAATGTCCAACTCCCTGCAAAATTCTCGAAAGGCAGCATTGTCGAACTACTTTCCATTATCACTGATAATGGTGTAGGGTATTCCAAAGTGGCATATTATGTTCTTCCAGATAAAGTCGGTGACCTTTTTCTCAGTAATTGTAGCTATGGCTTTAACTTCGGCCCATTTAGTAAAATAGTCGACTGCCACCACTGCAAATTTGGTCTGACCCTTTCCTAGTGGGAGAGGACCTATAAGGTCCATTCCCCACTGAGCAAAGGGTCAAAGACTCATTATACTCATTAGAGGCTCTGGCGGTTGCCTAGGTACTGTTGCAAACCGTTGGCATTTGTCGCATTTTTTGGTGAATTGCTTCGTGCACTACTACAAAATTGGCCTGTAATGTTAGTTGTCAACTAACATCATACATATTAGATGTCGGTTTCCAAACCGACATTAACCCGGGTGTTATCGTATGGTACAATGTCGTTTCTCAAACAATGTCGGTTCCTAACTGACATCAATAAAACCGACATTAATGATTTGCGATGTCGGTTATATCAATGTCAGTTCCCAACCGACATGAACCGGGGTGACATTGTAGCCTACGATGTCGGTTGGTCTGTAATGTCAGTTACAAACCGACATTGATTGTTTATATAATGTCAGTTAATTACCGACATTAATAAATCCGACATCGTTCCTCTATAACTGACATTGTTTTCGTTCACAATTACAATGTCAGTTGGTTACAATGTCAGTTCTAAACTGACATTGTTTTTTAAAAAACCTGAAACAAAAATATTAATAAAATATTCCACATACCATAATACCTAAAAGACCTGTATCAAAATATTTCCAGCTAAACAATCGTACAAAATAAATTAATAATTAAAAGACTTGTATCAGCACATCACAAACACAATCTCAGCACACCACCAACAGAATCAGTAGAAATTCTAATACACATGTTCAATAGAATTCAGCAATTAAACAACAACAACATACGTTGTCAATCCTTCTATAATATCTCATTCATTAAGTAAGCAATATTAAGAAGTGTTGAGTAGCTCACAAATACAACCAATGCATTTTGACATAAACATTCTCATGGTTCAAGGTTTTACATATTAAAAGGCTAAAATGATAAAACTATATTTACTATCTAATCCAAACTAAACGTAGTTCGCAACATATCCGACCCATTCATCCCGTACCTCATCAAGTTCGGCTTGAGTATACGGCTTTTTTGAATTGAACTACATGTAACAAAGTATAAATAATATAAGTATATAATTCGAATATGAAAAGTAGAGTTGCGTTTTGAGCGTGCATGAAA
>NW_019104906.1:42593-55458 GCF_001995035.1 Momordica charantia | reverse complement strand
TAAACGAAAATAAGCTGCATCAAACATACAAAATTTAGAAAGTAAACAGAGAAATCCTTGGATTGCAAAATGCTGCAGTCAGAAATCCAGCAGAAAAATGCATATCATTCATAATTTCTCGTTTATGAAGCGAATATTAATTTTGAGAGGAATGATTCTTTTGTCTTAATCTCAAATGTAAAAGGAAGGATTTCTTGAAGCTCTACTAATCAACAACTGTACCTTTCCTTTAAAAGACTTCGACGACTCTTCAAATATGGGGATTAGTTTCTCTGAATCATTTGAAATCGCAAATAGAATCAACTGGCACAGAAAAATACAAATGTGTCAAGAATAAAGGCATTATAGAGCTGAACTTCACAAACAAAGTTGTTTCAAAGTGATTTCCATTTCAAGGAGCATGTTTTACACTACATACCTGTTTCTTAATTGAACTTTCGAAAATCAATGGTGCGCTTTCTCTCGTAAACTTTGTAACTAATGGAAGCTTATTGGCAAACACAAATTCAGCAATTGCAGACTTAGAAAACTCGCCATCTGTACCAGATATGAAACTCGGTAAAATACAATCCAGCCAAAATATATCATATCAGAGAATCAGAAATCAGAATCTCAAACTGATTAGTAAAAACAAAAGTAATAATCTAACCAAAGCGGTTCAGTTTTTCAGCCTCCTTCTTAAGCAATACCAAGGCAGGGCGTTTTGCTGAAGCTTCAATGTGGAAAAGCTTGGCCACTTCAGGATCCACCGTTTGGTAAAAGTTGACATCATCTTCCAGTCTTGAAGCAGCAGCAAGCTCATTGCTCTCAGGGCCCTGTCAAATAGCAACACGAAATCACGAAAAAAATAGTAACCTATAGCAACACGTGCAGCTCATGAAGTCAATCGAAGAAAATGCCATTCCATTTCCAATCAAGGATCATAAATCCAAGCATATAAAGTGGACAGAGCATAAAACAAGCAGAAATCAAGTGAACTCACCACCAAGGAGTTCAGGTAACCAAGAACAACTTTAGTCTCAGAAGTCAGTATGCGTTCAGCATCTTCCACCGAAGTTATGTTGTAAATACCAGGTCCGATCTTCTTCTTGATCCAGGTTACTATAGCATCCCTGTAAAAAGAAGTGGAAATTATCGTATAAATACGAGTGAACAGTGAACACACGCAGATCAAGAATGCAATGTAACGTTGACTCATGAACGCATTGTAGCAAACAGTGGCATTATCTAGATCTTGATGCAAAAAAAGCAAATCCGAAGCAGAGCATTCGCTCCATTTCCCAAGAACCAACCAGAGGTAGATAAATCTTACAATTGAGTAGACTTACTTGGTCCGCTGTCCAGGGTAAGACTTGTGGACTCCATCGGCAAAGAAATAAACAGTCGGAAATCCTTGAACGTCGTACTTCTGCGACAATTCATTCTCCTCCGTCGCATCAACCTTCGCCAAAACCACGTTCTCGCCTTTCAATTCAGTGGCGGCAGCAGCATACTCCGGCGCCAGCGCCTGGCAGTGACCACACCAGGGAGCGTAAAACTCCACCATAACAAACCGGTTCTTCTCCACGAAATCGCTGAAGTTACCCTCCTTCAACACGACGACATCCTTCTCGTCCACCTCCGGCGCCTTGTACTCATCCCGATCAGCATCCGAGTCCTCAAAATCGGAGAAGTCCCCAAAATCCTCGTCCTCGGCACCTCCCTCAAAACCATCAAAGTCGGGGAGGTGACGATGAGCGGAAGCACCGGCCGCCGCATCCGGCTCCTCGAGAAAGCTGAGATCTTCGTCCTCGTCGTCGATGGTCTTGGTGGGCGGATCTTTAGCAGGGGAATCTTTGCAGATTACGGAATTGGAGAAGAGAAGAAGAACAGCGAGAGGAAGAAGAAGAAGAAGAAGAAGAGTTCGAGTTGCCATTGTGATGCGAAGAAGAATTTCGGATCCGAATCAGATCTGGATTTTGGAATTTGGAATTCGGAGTGTGTTTTAGAAGGGTTTATAGAGAACAAAGGTCAAAGGCTTAAAAACGACGTCGTGGAGCCAGGTTAGGAAATATAACGGTCGAGCTGGAAATGGGATAACTTCTCATTGGTTAATTAACGTCACAACACAATTCACACCAATTTCAATGTCATCTTTTGTATTAACAACACTAACAAATATTTCATTTAATGTCATATTTTGTATTTGAATGTCATTTATTCGTTTCAGAAAAAAAAAATATATATACTTCATTTAAAATAATAATAATAATAATATCTATAAATAGGATTATTTAATAAATAAGCCTTATTTGATAGTGGTATCATTTTTCATTAGCAGTTTTTTAGTCCAACGTGGGATTCGGTCGAATATAGATTTCTCAATTAGTTGAATTAGATTCAGGTTGGTTTATGATTTCAATTGTTTAAAACGAGGCTACCTGAATATTGTAATTTTTTTATTTCAATGTATTATATTTTATTCTAATAAAATATATCTAGATATTCCAAAAAAAAATAAACTATATTTCTGCCTCTTTTACCCAGAATCAAAATTTTCATTCCTTTTGAGGTATCTATTAGATTATAGGAACGTAAACCATTAATGTGGTGCATTTCAAACTTTGTAATAACTCTTCTTAGAATGATGTAATATTATTAATCTCTTACAACCTCATCAATCTCATTCTCATTTTTTTATTTTGCGAGTATGCACTATATAATAATTACTTTACAATTCTTATTCTCTCTCTTCTCTCTTATTTATTAATGAGATCTATAACTTTTTAACGATTGTTTTACATATTTATTGATTCTTTTTATAATACTAATAAATTTTCTTCTAATGAAATTTTATACAACTTTTATTAGTGGTTGTGATTTTAGTATAAAATATATATAATTTTTAATTTTTTTAATTCTACTTTGTTATTATTAATTAAAAGCCATAAATTTTTTATAATAGAATTAATTATTATTAAATATTAAAACAAAAATATACTTTTAGTCCTTCAAATTTGAGGTTGGTGTCTATTTAGTCCATTTAAGAATGAATACTTTTCTCTCATGGTCATTGGTTTAAAATAACTTGGCATGTCGAGATAGCAAATTTTAGATGAGGTGGAAAATTTCATTAATTTGATATTATTACTTTTAATTACATAACTTCCTTTTTAATGTTCTCCCTTCCCTTTCTCTCTCTTCCCCACTCCAACCGCCATATATATTGGCTCCTCTGTATTCTTCAATTCAATTAATGAGGAAYGAGGAAGAGATTTTCTCCCGATTTTAGCATGGTATCAAAGCTCAAGTCTTGTGACCGAGTTCGAATTAGAGATGCATCTTGATTTCACTTGTGAGCCTCCTCCCAAATTCATCCAGAGTCTTGGAAAAGAAAATGAGGCGATTTCTACGGCCAAATCACAAATACTAATTCCCGAGGCAGAGGCAGGAATAATAATAATCATGATGGAAGGTCATGAGACAATTGTCGTGTTCAATGTCAACTTTATGGAAAATTTGGCCACACTGCTCTTGAATGTTATTCACGATTTGATCCTAAATTTCAAGGACCTCAAGCTAATAATGGTACTTATTCTCACGGCCACAACATCGCAATTYTCAGCCTATTTTCCCGCAAATTTCAGCAATGCCAACTGCTTCTAATTTAAACTAAGATTGTAATTGGTATCTTGATTCTCGAGTAACAAATCATCTCACCAATAACTTCAATAATCTCTCAGTAGGTACAAAATACCCGGGAGGTAATCAAGTACAAGTCGGAAATGGTGCTTGTTTGTCTATCTCTATTTTGGCTATTCTTCTTTCTTATCTCCCACAAATCGTACTCTATTTCATGTTTCTCACATAACCAAAAACCTCATAAATTCGAGTCAATTTGCTAAAGATAACTCTGTCTATTTTGAGTTTCACTTTTTTTTTTTTTTTTTTTTGTTATATAAAGGACCAAATCACACAAGCAAGGTGATGCTCCAAGGGAATCTACATGAAGAGTTGTACAAGTTTAATCTGTCTTCCTCCCCTGTTCCATCTATCTATGAACATTATAATTCTCAAGTTTTCATTATGCTACTCCAATTGTTTYTTCACTGCTTTAGTTTTGTCTTCTACTATTTCACTCTCTCCTATTGATACTTGGCATAGGCGACTTGGGCATTCTGCTCTTCCTATTGTTCGTCAGATTTTAAGGTTGTGTTAATCAAATTTGTCTTCAAAACTACAATTTTGGTAATGCATGTGTTGTTATTGGTAAAAACTCATGTTATTCCTTTTTCTCCCTATGTTACTACGCTCCATTACGATTAGTTATTTCTGATTTATGGGGATCGACTTATACATCATCTCGTACTAGTTTTCAATAGTACATTAGCTTTGTTGATGTATTCTCTCAATATAATTAGATATTTTTTTCAGTCTAAATTTGATGTTTTTCTACCTTTGCACTTTTAAAACTATGGTGGAAAAGCTTATAGGTCATTCTATTTTACGTTTTCAATTTGATGGTGGTGTGAAGTTCAAGTTCTTCACACCCTTCCTTTGAAACCATGGGATTTAACATCGCATTAGTTATCCTTATACCTCACAACAAAATGACATAGTTGAATGTAAACATTGTCATAATGTTTGCCTTACTTTACTATCTCAATCTTTCATGCCTCTCCCTTTTTGGGATGATGCATTTTCCATAATTGTTTACCTTATTAATAGATTGCCTTCTACAGTCCTTACTAGTGTGAGTCCCTTGGAGAAGCTATTTCGTAGACAATATGATATAGAAATGAGTGATCACGGAGTGYACGAGGAAAACCTACAAGAGGAGCAAGCTCAAATCAACTCAAATGAAGCTTATGCTCAAAGTCAACTCAATCATGAGTCAATCATTATGCCACAAGGTCCAATCACTAGAGCTAAAAGACTACAAGAAGGGTTGAATGACAACTTCCTAGCTAAGGTGTTCACACTTGGTGAAGAGTTGCATCACTTYAAGCTTGAAAAGACATCTTGTCATCCAAGAAACTTCATTAATCTAAAAATCCAGATTCATCCACATATGTAATTTATTATGTATTTCTCAAGGGTTGTGTCTTTTCATTGTGTCTTTTCAATTACTATAAATAGGGATGTATATTTGCTTCTCAAACAACAACATTTGATTGATGAGATTTTAGATTGAGTTTAGTCTCTCTCAAGCTTTAAGCTTTCTTTGTATTCTTGTGTTTAGAATGCATKGTTAGAACTTTCAATCTAGTTTTATCAATTAGGTTGTGGAGAGTTTGAAATCTTGAAGATAGGAACAAGTTTTCTTTTCTTCTTGATCTTTGATCATCTTACCAAGCATAAATCTGTTTAGCTTTCTTGGGGTTGGTTCATCATATTGTTATTTGGGTTATTCTTATTATTGTTGTGGTGGTTCACCTTGAATAGGGGAATTCTCATGCATAATTGAGATAGTTCCTTTATCATTTGGTATMAGAGCTTTGGCTCTAAACAGATTATATCTTTATTCGTTTTCCATCTTCATCATCTTTCTTTCTTTCTACTTTCAACCATATCTAAATCCATTTCGTGTGACTCTTGATCTTCTCATCTTTGCTTCAGTTTTTTTTTAATATGTTGACGTGTCATCTTCTTTTGATTCACACCATTTTACTAATATCCCTTTCTTTTTTCATTCCATTTTGCTTATTAGAAAAAGTTTTTGTATTTGTTTTCTAAATTTTTGATTTTGTGACTTTTCACATTCTATGCTATATTGAAGTKTTCTTGAATGATTCTCATAAGAATACTATAAATACTTGTTTAAGTTTGAGATATTAGAAGTAAAAATGTTTCACGAGAGGCGAAGACGTCGTGYGAATCGCCACATTAGTGAGGATCCGTTTTGGAAGGCTATGAGAGATAATTTTGCTGAAATGCGCAAATCTATGGAGTACATTTCAAAGTTAAATCAAGAATTAAAATTGAGGGACCAAGCCACRGAGAGACAAGCTGCACAATTCATTCAAAGGGAGGAAGATTTTCCCGAGCCTTAAGAGGATGACAAATCAATGCAAAATGAGAGAGAACATCCAAATCTCTAAAAGGATGATTTGAACAAAGTTGAGGTCGTTATGTATGATGTCAAAAAGGAATATTCAAATGATGAGATTGTTATGTGTGATGCTCACGAGAAAGATTCAAATGATGAGGTTGTTAYGTTTGATGAGAAGACAACAGAAGATTGTAATGAGTTATGCTCTGAAAAAGAGGTGGAGACAAAAGTAGTAGAAACAAAGGACGGTGAAAAAAGTGACAAACGAGATAAAAGTGTTGATGAGAAAAATGGTCTGATTACGAGATTTTTTGAAGCTAGTATTATATTATTTTCAAAACGACATATACAGGAGCTTGCAAAAGAACGAAGTTACTTTCTAACAGGTGCACTTAAACCAAGTGTACCAAGATTTTCTTTTGACTTTTTGCAGAAAGTTAAAGTTCTCATTGGAAAGCAAAATTCAAAAGTTGCTTTTAAAAAGAGTAAATTTCGTTCACATGGGACACATGAGTCTAAGAGGCTACACAAGAAGCATCATTCCAACTTCACTTCCTACCACATCCAAGATAAGAAATTCAAAGCAGAGGGGGATCCAAGTAGTACAAGTTTATTGGAATGCACATGACTTCAAATTTGCCATACAAGGAGATCATTTAGATTCGATGACGAATCTTTTCGAAGAAGGGGAGAATGATATAGAAAAAAGTGATCACAGAGTGCACGAGGAAAGCCTACAAGAGGAGCAAGCTCAAATCAGCTCAAATGAAGCTTGTGCTCAAAGTCAACCCAATCATGAACCAATCATTATGTCACAAGGTCCAATCACAAGAGCTAGAGCTAAAAGATTACAATAAGAGTTGAATGGTCACTTCCAAGCTAAGGTGTACATACTTGGTGAAGAGTTGCATCCTGATATAGAAATGAGTGATCACGGAGTGCACGAGGAAAGCCTACAAGAGGAGCAAGCTCAACTCAGCTCAAATGAAGCTTATGCTCAAAGTCAACCCAATCATGAGCCAATCATTATACCACAAGGTCCAATCACAAGAGTTAGAGCTAAAAGACTACAAGAAGGGTTGAATGGTCACTTCCAAGCTAAGGTGTTCACACTTGATGAAGATTTGCATCCTTTCAAGCTTGAAAARACATCTTGTCCTCCAAGAAACTTCATGAATCTAAAAATCCAGATCATCCACATATTTAATTTATTATGTATTTTTCAAGGGTTGTGTCTTTTCATCCAAGGTTTGTATCTTTTCATTGTGTCTTTTCAATTACTATAAATAGGGATGTACATTTGCTTTTCAAATAACAACATTTGATGGATGAAATTTCAGATTGAGTTTAGTCTCTCTCAAACTTTTAAGCTTTCTTTGTATTCTTGTGTTATAATGCATGTTTTAGAACTTTCAATCTAGTTTGATCAATTAGGTTGTGGAGAGTTCAAAATMTTGAATACAGGAACAAGTTCTCTTTTATTCTTGATCATTGATCATCTTTTCCCACCATAAATCTGTTTAGCTTTCTTGGGGTTGATTCATCATCTTGTTATTGGGGTTATTCTTATTATTGTTGTGGGGGGTTCACCTTGTATAAAGGAGTTCTCATGCATAATTGAGTTAGTTTCTTTATCATTTGGTATCTTCTCAAGGTATTTGATTGTTCTTGTTTTCCTTGTTTTCGTCCCCATCACAATCATAAACTGGATTTTTGTTCTCAACCATGTACCTTTATTGGTTATAGTTTTATGCATAAAGGCTATAAATGTTATTCTTTAAATGGTAGAACTTTTATGACACGAAATGTTATTTTTGATGAAGGAACTTTTCCTTTTTGTAAGAACTCTAATATGTCATCCGCACCACCCATCCATATTATTCAAAATTTGCCTTGTTTGACTTTATGTGTACCAATACTTTTTGCACCGCTTGCACCATCTAATTATCCTAGTCCTTTGGCTGCTTCATCTGGATCTCCTACTATTGAGATTGTACCTCTCGCCCCAAATATCATTGTACCTCTTGCACCAGCTCCTTATCATGTTACATATTCACAACTACCATTAACTGTTGCTCCTAACGTGCCTATTTCTTCCTACTATGATATTAACCATTTGGGTAATTTTGTTCTATCAATGAGTTATGTTGATTAGAATGTTAACTCCCTTACGAAACCCTATTCCTCAATCTGTGTTCATAACTCTCATTCTATGGTAACCAAAGGAAAGTGTGAGATTTTTAAATCGAGAGGTTTTGTGCTTGACTATATTGARACTGAACCTGCCACTGTCAAGGAAACATTGCAACATGAACATTGGCGGAAGTCAATGGTTGAAGAGTATAATGCTCTTATTCGTAATCATGCATGGGATATTGTTCCTAAACCAAGGGACAAGAAGATTATTGGATGTAAATGATTGCTCAAAATCAAAATAAAATTAAAAAAATTTTGATGGGTCAATTTCTCGATATAAGGCACACCTTGTGGCTAAAGAGTTTACATCAATCTACTAATATYGATTATACAGAGACCCTAAATCATGTGGCAATTAACGCCTTTGACTATCAGTATGTTGATTTCTTTAGCTCTTGCTCATGGTTGATCGGTTCGTCATGCTGATATAAATAATGCATTCCTTCATAGTTTGGTTATTGAGACTGTCTTTATGGAGCAACCAGGTGGGTTTCAATCTTCGAGAACTGCTCCTCTTGTTTGTCGTCTACGTAAAGCTCTTTATGCTCTTAAACAAGYCCCTCACGCTTGGTTTCATCGTCTCAGTATTTTTCTTCATTCACTAGGATTTGTGACTTGTAAAGTTGATTCTTCATTGTTGGTTTGTCATACTAATACTCATTACTGCTATGTCTTGGTATATGTTTATGACAATTTTATTACTGACAATTCTTCTCTTATTGGTTTCTYAACTCATATCGACTGTTCATGGTCAGTTTGCATAGATGGACTTAGGTTCATTGAACTATTTTCTTAGAGTTGAAGTATCTTATCTTCTAAGTGGTGGTATGTTTATTTCTCAGTCTAAGTATATTTTGGATATTTTACAAAAGGCATAAATGACATAGGCTAATTCTATCCACTCCCATGGTGRGCGGCCTGCTGTTGTCTGGTTGTCAAGGTGAGAGATTTTCTGATGTTCTCAATATTAGGGTGAAAGAATTAGATGGAGTGGAAGAAAACCATTATCTATATGTGTGATGTTCAAGGGCTGCCCATTGCCAACAACAATAGTCTCTTCTCCATTATAAGTATTTGTCAGTCTTAAATTTATCAAATCATTAGTGAGATAAGTGTTGCAACCACTACAAACAACCAAAAAGCATTAGATGGAGAAGGATCAGTGGACATAAAATTGTCTATCATTCTGCAAGTTGCTCCAAAGGATGACGATCTTGGGCAGAAAAATTCATTAGATGGTAACAATTAAAAGCATTGTGTCCAAACTTGTTATAAATTTGACAAATAGTGCGGCAAAAAGGGGAGGAAAAAATACTATCTTGATTATTTCCAGAATTGGTCGCAAAGAGTTCGCCCGSTGAGAATTACCTTCACTAGAGGTAGGAAAATGACCACGACCATTGCCTCGAGTATTTCGGCCACGATTGAAGGAACCACCATTATTTCCACCTTGAAAGGTAAAATTACCACGAGAAGCAACCATAGGTGTGGGAAGAAGTTCAAAAGCCTTAGTGTGTTGATTTAGAGATCGTTCCCCAATATGAAGCATGACATGGAGATCTTCAAGTATGACTATCCTTGCATGTACAAATAGACGTATKGAAGGAACTAAATGCTAGAGGTAATCAATTCAACAATATTTCATTTATGTAGAATTCACATTACTTGCATCACCATTTTTCAGAAAAAAAAAATTAAATCATTATCATGGTTAACTTATGAAAATTTGAATATCATCATATTTGTTGCATTTATGTAGCTTTAGCATGCATATGCATCGTACATTCAGTGTCACATTCATTGGCTGAGACCAAGCAAATATGAAAGTCATGAATACATGTTGGATCCATCTAGCAAACATGCATATACATTATTGTACCATGCATTCAAAGTAAATTACATTGGTTAAGCGAAAGTAAAATGGAGCATATGTATACATTGTTGATTGCATCATCACATCTAAAAACGACAAAAATAAATAAATAAATAAATAACAAAAGAGCATCTTTGATTATCGTTTATCATTCATGCACTAGGGCAATGCACATTTGCAAACGAACTCATCATTCTTGTACATGTCATTCACATGTCCAGTAATGCATATTACCTTTTGATTAACACTTGGGTTTGTGTTGGTTTTATCATCATGCGTCAATYGCAAATCTCATGCACTTACGCATTTTTGTTAAGAAGGATTTCTAAACTCTGCTCTTAGTTAAAGATCTTCCTAACAAATCAAATCATTTCAACCTTTTGACAAAATTAAAACAATCTTTTTTTTGTTAAATCGAACACAATCCAAGATCGAGGTCGAGACCTATGTAAAACGTTGGTCCAGTGTATTGTTTTATATTTTTTTGTTAAATGGAACCTGATCCAAGATCGAGGTTGAACCCTATGTAAAGTGCATGTCCAGTGCATTTTTATTATTATTATTTGTTAAATGAACCYGATCAAAGATCGAGGTCGAAGMATGTGTAAGCACAAGTCCAATGCATTTYTATTTTTATTCTTTCTGGTTAAATCAAACTTGATCTAAGATCGAGGTTGAAGCTTATGTAAAGGATAGGTCCAGTGCATTTTTATTTTTTCTTGTTGGTTAAATCGAAGRCAAGTGAAGATCGAGATCAAAACCTGTTTCAAGCCAAATCTGGTGCATTTAATTTAACTTGTTGGGTAAATCGAATCTGATCCAAGATTGAGGTTGAAGCTTGTATAAAAGTGTAGGTCCAATGTTTTTTATTTATCTTGTTGGTTAAATCAAAATTAATCGAAGATCGAGGTTCAAGATTGTGTGAAGCCAGGTCCGGTGCATTTAATTTATCTTGTAAGTAAAATCAAACCCGATCCAAGATTGTGGTCAAAGCATGTGTCAAGCCAGGTCCRTTGCATTTTATTTTCTCGTTGGTTAAATCGAGCCCGATAGGTCAAAGTATGTGTCAAGCATAGGTCCATTGCATTTTATTTATCTAGATTCGACACCTAATTGTGGATTTAGGTCTTTATCTGAGCTACTTAGAAGAGCGAAGACTATCCATGTTTCCTAGTAAATCAACTAGGATGTCACCCGACACAAGATTGTTCCAAGTCAAGTTCCAAGTCAAGCATGCTTAACTTTTTAGTTCTTATGATCGAGCTACCAAAAAGGAAGGTGCACGTTGTTAATATAAATAGTAACTATCAATTCATTTAAGCTTTTCTTWACCATGYTTTTCATGATCTTATGATACCTCTCATTCAGATGTGRTATCAGTTCATCAATGTACCTCTCCTTTCTACTCGAGCGTCATATTTATTTTTGTTAGTTAAATCGAACCCGATCAAATATTGTAGTCGAGGCTTGTGTCAAGCCAAGTCCATTGCACCTTATTTTATCTTTGGTTAAATCGAACCCAATCGAAGATCGAAGTTGAAGTCTATATCAAGCTAAGTCTATTGATCATATTTATTCTTATTGGTTAAATCTAACCCCATCGAAGATTGTGGTTGAAGCTTGTGTCAAGCCAAATCTATTGCATTTTATTTTATCTTTGGTTAAATCGAACCCAATCKAAGAATGTTGTTGAGATTGAGGTCAAGCCTAGTGACAAGCAAGGTCTGCCACCATCTGGCCTTCTTTAAATAAAAAGTTTGTCTTCTAAATACTTTGTCTTTTTGTCGTTGTCTACCCTTATAGTCATGCCAAAGTAGACAAAGGGGGGCAAACTGTAGACATAATATTTAGTTTAACTCTCGTTTTTTTTTATACCTTACCTTATTTTGATTAGTTTTTATTTTACCTTCATAGTCATTTGAAAAAAACTAGATTTTAATTTTTTTATTGTTATTTAATTATTTTATAAGGTAAAGTTTTAATTAAATTAAATGAGTTAGATTTTATTTTAAGTATTTTGATTTTATTAGGAAAGTAAGAAAATTAAAAAATATATATTTTGGATTAAAATTTTGATTTTAACTAATTTTGTTTTTTTCCTTTGTCAAACTCTAGTAACATGATTTTTTTGCTCTTGCTCTTCCTATCCTTTTTTCCCAAAATTACTTACTTTACCATAGGTTACGTTGGTTTTTTTTTTTTTTGCATATATAAGGTAGGAAGGTTTCTGAAGAAACGAAGAACAAATAAAGTAGAGTAGAACAAAACTAGGGAAATGTAATAATTTTTTTATTAAAAAAACTCATTTCTTCTTTCCCTTTTCTTCTACACTCTCGAAAACCTAGCTTTTTTCTTTTACTTTTTTGATTCTTTCTCTCTCTAAAACTCCACCATTTTCCTCCATATCCATCATTTTTTCTCTTCCTCATTCTCATCTGAATCTCCCCCACCCACTTTACAGGTGATCTCCAGCGACATCGAGAGTAGCAGCGATGCCGACAAACACTCCTACGTGAACGACAGACTCTAACGGCAACGCGAACGACACAAATTTTAGCAACCCYTCATGCAACAACAAATCTGGCGGTAGATCAGTGACCCACTACAGATTCGGCGACACTGCTTCTTGCAACCCTTCCTACAGCAATATATTGACGCAAACAGTAGTTCCTACGTGACCTCCARACCCGCGACAGTACTTTAGTGACACAACGTCACTCCGACGACCTACAACGACAAACCCAGAGTTCCAACTAGGGGTGTTT
>NW_019104906.1:30558-42103 GCF_001995035.1 Momordica charantia | reverse complement strand
TAAAAAGAAAAATACATGAAATGGGAATATAGAAGTAGAAAAATAAGAGAGGAAGAAGATGAAAAGAAGAAGAAATGAAGAAGAAAGAACGGTAGTGAAGTGAAGAGAGAAAGGTGAGAGGAAGATTTTGGGAAATGGGAAGAAAGAGGAAGGGATAATAAATAAAAATGTAAGTGATATTGGAAAATGGAGATGAGAGAGGAAAGAAAAATAAATAAATAGAGGGTTGTATGGTTTCGAGAAAACTATGTGCCCCTAGATTTTTCTCCAAACCATTTCCAGGAACGCACCATCTTCCTTAATATACATTTATAAAAATGAAAAAGTCGGTCAGTCGGTCGGTTTTTCTTCTTCTGAAACCACCGACCGACCGACTAGTCGRTTTTACAAAAGGCAAAACCGACTCCGACCGACATGTTGTTGAAATTGACCGAACCGACACGGTTCAGTCGGTTTTGGTCGGTCGGAGCGGTTTTTCGGTGCATGGTGAACACCCCTAGTTCCAACAACGCACTATGACACCCACAAGCGGCGGCATAGCAAATATCGATGTACCCAATGGCACACATTCACGGTAGTACTCACTCTGGTGAACCCGAATGCTCARACATCCATCTCGATGCGTTTTTCAAGTAGCCCAGTGCTAACTCCAGTGACCTTTAGACCCATAGTAGTGATGGGATGTAAATCTCATAGCAGAAGCGGATCTTCGTTCATGATTTTTTGAGAAAACAAAATAAAAATGCAAAGAAGAAAATACAAGGGAAACTTACATTTGAAGAACTTTTCTTCAACGATTTCTACCCGAACACCACCACCGAACCTTCATTGCTATCCTCTTGGATCTCGAGATCGTGCTTGTGGGAGCATCGTTTGGAATCTTAGGGAGAATTTGAGAGAGAAAGCTATTGAGAGAATTTGGGAGTTCTTCTTCTTTTGTTCTTTGTGTTATGTATTTTGCAAAACTGCAAAAGAACCAAACAAAAGCAATGACATGGGAGGTTACCCCACGTCACTTAATTGCCCACTCCCTTACAATTGCAGGAGAGTTAAATATTAATATTAATAATTAATATAATTAATTAATTAATTAATTAATCATATTAATTAATAAACGTTAATTAATTATTAATCTAATTAATAATTAATATATATATATATATATATATCAAATAAATAATTAACCTTAATTATTAATAAATAATTAACCCTTAATTATTTATCACATAAATAGAATCATATTCTATAGCATTTCTCTCGTATAGCCTATAGTTCTAATGTACATCTTATGCACATTATTTTTAATCTATAGTTTTAATATGAGTCTTATTCATATTAATTTTATTTGAATCTCATTCAAATAATTTCTCTCCTAATATATAGTTTTAATTTAGAATTAACTATATATTATAATGTATCAATATACATATAATCCATTAAGTAATTTGAACAGTTCAAATTCTTCCAAAAACTTGATCCTCGTTTTACCCATTATGAGCTAGCAAGGGGACCTAATGGACCTACAGATCAGAAGCTCCAACGATACGAGATTAATTGGTCAAACTTATTGACTGAGATAATGAACATTCGTTAACTATGGGTCACTCCACTAAAGACCTGCAGYTGCACTCTTCTCACTGCAGAATGTTTTCGTGTCCATAGATATACRACCATTAATGACAAGTCAATCCTTCACGAGTGCTCGTAACTCAAGTTGGGTCAAATTACCGTTTTACCCCTGAGTTACATCTTACTCCTTAAATACCAYTGCTCCTCTAATGAACAACCCGGTTATGGTCCGACTAATAACCGGAAGTCCCTCTCGGGCCCATGCGAGGGTGAGACCCCTTGTTCAAGTCCCGGAGTCAGCATTTAASAGAACATACATCTACTCCCCTARAGTCGRGGAGAAGTGAATTYCATCTTGTGAAGTTATGTTCCCAGTTTCCCACTCGGTCTCGTCCCCAAAATGGTAGGAATATTGTGTCGGCAACTCGGACCACTCTCACCCATACAGATCAAAGGATGAGCCCTCAAGGGCAGGAGTCCATAACTCACTCAGGATTGAGAATGAGTTGTTTGGTCATCCTATGAAATAGCAATATGTTAGTCAACGGHGTTACATCTAAAGATTGTCTATTTCGCAGTCCGGTCTTATACAAACTCATTGTATAGGATACCCCCACTCGCATGTCTCCACACGAACGACCTGGATCGAGTCGTCTGTAACATTTACAAAGTGGGTAGTATCCATAGTATTGCCAGAATAAGGTACCCAGCCTTATCCATATACTATAGACCCTTTAGGTTATTCACGAGATATTATACACTCGTATATCAGGGGTATATCAAATATACACCTAGTATATCAAATATATACCCAGTAAATATATTGTCCCGGTTACATGATAATAACCTTGGATGTTTAGTTTATTGGATTTTGGACAATGCAATGCTATGAATTCAACAACAACAAATTGATTGAGTAAAACTTTATTGAATATACATTTGGTTTTTACATAATTACAAACTACGAGTTTAGGGCAACACACCCAACAAGTAGCACTTCAACGACAACATCAGATCTTGAGCAATGGCGGCAGTAACAACAAATTCTGGCAACCTCCATCATTCCAGTGATTAGAAGAACCTATGTGAGAAAATGTGGGTTATGAAGTTTTTTTTTTTTTAAAGAAAGGGATAGAAGATTTCTTTTTAATTAAAAAAAATATTTTTTGTTTGTAATAAAAACCAAGGTTTTTAAATAAAATAAAAGGGAAAAAAAAAGAAAGGAAACCTTTTAAATAAGGTTAAAAATAAATAAATAAAAAAGTAAGGGTCGTGTTAAATCGTGAAGTTTTGTAATTAATTTGTATTTATTTTCTTCTTTTATGMCTTTTGTTTCTCCTGTAATGGCTGGACACGTGTCCCTAAACCCTAAACTCTATGAGCATGACGTCTTGTTCATTTCCCCTTTTTCAGATTAGGATCTTTCACAAATATAGAATGCTTCTTTTTCAGAACATTCCTCCCTTCTCTTTCTAGCCTCCTTATGGTATTAGAGCATTGGTTCAACAATATGACACAATATCCTTCTTCATCCTCCCTTTCTAATATTCTTGTGAGTTCTTCATCCTCAACCCTTTTACCAACTGGAATAACTAAACCCACAAATAATAATGTACAGTCGTCGTCGAAACCCGTTACTACCGGACTGCCTCCACTACTAACGATGTTCCTTCCTACTCCTCCGCCGTTTACTGGTGTTTCCCGTCCACAGTTCGGTATGTCCAACAATTGTCTATGCCTTCATTACCTGCTCCAGCTCCGACATTCATCCCACATTTTTCCCGAACGTGTCTTACTCCCTCACGGTGAAACTCACGGATTCAAACTATTTATTGTARAAAAATCAACTTCTAAATGTGGTTTATGCTTATGGACTTGTGGGATTTATTAATGGCATTATTCTTGCTCCACCAAAGTTTCTTGATAATATTCACCATTAGGTAAACCCCGATTTTCTCACTTGGCAACARTGTAATAGAACAGTGATGTCGTGGCTGTATTCCTCCCTTACAGAGGAGAAAATGGGTGAGATAATTTCGTTTTCTACTGCCTTTGATATTTGAGAGTCATTAYGAAAAGCATATGAATCTACTTCTACAACTAGGGTGCTCAGTCTTAAGTCACAAATTCAGCAAGTTAAGAAGGATGGTCTGTCTGTCTCACAATACTTAGCAAAGATTAAATAAATTGATGATAAGTTGTCATCCATTGGTGAACCTATATCCTCAAAGATCATATTTCATATATCCGAGAAGGTCTTGGGATTGAATATAATGTTTTTGTTACTTCTATACAAAATCGTTGTGATATGCCGACTCTTGAGGATGTGCGTACTTTGTTACTTGCTTATGATTACAGATTTGAGAAACAAAATTTTGTGGACCAATTAAGTGCAGTTCAAGCGAATGTGGCTAATTTCCAGTTGAATTGACAATCTGGTCATACCCGTAATCAACGATTTCCCTCCCAACATAATCCATGGCCTTTTAATTTCAAAACTAAACCTGGCGTACTTGGAAAACCAAACCAAAAGCCACAACCTCCATGGTCTCCAAGTCCACCGTCTCCAAGAAATCCTAAAGTCCAATGTCAGATTTGCTTTAAATTTGGTCATACAGCTTCCAAATGTTACCACGGGGCCAACCTTCAAATATAAGCTCAACCTCTTTCCCACCAACCAACCCAATCCTCATGCCTTATTTCATCATTTTAATTCTTCTAGCTCTCAGCTCCAACAATCCAATCTTACAGCCATTGTGCCTCTTACATCCAACTCTTTTTCCCTCCTCAATCCCACTGTTATACCCGATAAAGCATGGTATATGGATTCTGGTGCCACTCACCACATTTCTCATGACATTAATTCTCTCTCTAATCTCATGTCTTACACTGGGGGTGAGCAAGTTACTGTAGGTGATGGTAAGAATATTCCTATTTCTTATATTGGTCATGCACTTCTAAGCTTCCTATTAACCTCTCTTAAGTCTTATATACTCATCATATTTCTCATAAATTGATTAGCATTTACAAATTATGTTATGATAATAAAGCCTACGTTGAATTTCATCCAAATTTTTTTGTTGTGAAGGATCTCAATTCTCGGACTATCCTTCTACGAGGAATCCTTGATGGTCGACTTTACAAATTTCAACCCAACTCTTATTCACATACGGTCTCTCTTTCAACTTTGCCATCCATGCCGCCCTAATTTCCTCCATAACTACTTCCCTTTGGCATTTTCGTTTAGGACATCCGACAAATACAATCGTTAAACAAGTTTTGTCCTCATGTAACATTTATTCTTCTAAAATAAATGAGTCTAACGTTTGTATTTCTTGTCAAAAAGTAAAGAGCCATAGGCTCCCTTTCTCTTTAAGCAATACAAAAACTACAACACCTTTTGAACTTGTTCATTATGATCTTTGGGGTCCTTCCCCGATTAATGCTATAAATGGTGCTCATTATTTTCCTTTGTTTATTGATGATTTTACTCGATTTACTTGGCTTTACCTACTTAAAACAAAAAGATCAAGTTCTTCCTTTATTTTTTTGCAATTCAATACCATGATTCAAAATCAATTTCATTATGCTGTCAAAGGTATGCAAACTGATTGGAGTGGAGACTTTCGATCTCTTTCACCATTTTTAGCTCAACATGGAATCCTTCATAGGGTGTCTTGTCCATATACTCTCCAACAAAATGGCAAAGTTGAAAGGAAAAATTGTCATGTTGTGGAGGTTGGTTTATCTATTTTAGCTCATGCATCTMTTCCTCTTTAATTTTGGCTTTTTGCATTCCAAACTGCAGTTTATTTAATTAATCGTATTCCTACCCCAATTTTGTCAGATCAAACGCCTTATACATGTGTTTGGGTGCTCGTTCTTTCCTTTTCTCCGTCCTTATAATAAACACAAACTTTAATTTYGGTCAACTGAATGCAYTTTCCTTGGCTTTAGTTCTAATCATAAGGGTTATTTATGTTTGGATTATGCTACTGGTCGTTTATATGTTTCTCGTCACGTTGTATTTAATGAAAATGATTTTCCTTTCTCCAATAAAATTTCTCCAATTTCTAATCTTAAATCACATAGTCCAGATACCTTTCTGTCTCCCCATGCTTAAATTCTTCTCACTTTGGCTTCACTCACTCATCCCCGATGCAAGGACAACCCYCACATGGCCTTGCTAACTTTTCACATGGTCTTGTACCTTCAACAATTAATGCTACCACACTCATCTTATCTCCCATTCCTTTCTCTTCCCAAAAGGTTGACCCTCTCTCTTCTGCCTTATCTCCTTCTCCCTCGCCTTCAAACTCCCCACCGTCGCAACCCATAACATTTGCCCCTTTTTTTCTCCAGCTACTTCTTCTATATCTTCCACTTGCCCATCATCCTCACCATTTCCATCATTCCATGCGTTACCCATTCCAATTCATAAACAAATCTCAATCATCCTCAACTGACATCCTATGATAACTCATTCGAGAGATGGCATCTTCAAACCCAAAGCATGGTCGACTACTTTACATCCTCTACCCGATCCATCTCTCTTTGAACCCACCTCTTATAAGAAAGCTTTGGACTGTCCGGAGTGAAAATCTGCCATGGAATCTGAGATCAAGGCTTTACATAATTAGAATACTTGGAGTCTTGTTCCTCCTCCGATCAGTTGCAAACCAGTGGGATGCAAATGGGTTTTTCGACTTAAACTAACACCATCTGGTGCAATCGAGTGTCATAAGGCACATTTGGTGGCAAAAGGGTTCAATCAGACTTTGGGATTGATTATTTTGACACTTTTAGTCCAGTTATGAAGCCCGCCACAGTTCGAATCGTGCTCTCTTTTGCTGTGAATTTTYGATGGTCCACTCGTCACTTAAACGTTCACAACACTTTCTTAAATGGCAATTTACTTGAAGAGGTATATATGGACCAACCTCCGGGGTTCATCAACAAGGAAAATCCTCGGTATGTTTGTCGTTTAAATAAGGCTTTATATAGTCTCAAACAAAGTCCTCAAGCATGGTTCTTAAAACTTAGTTCATGTTTACTCGAATGAGGATTTTCAACTTCCACTGCCATTTTGCTTGTTCTTGTGTATGTTGACGATATAATTGTCACTGGAAATCAAGATGCTTTATTGTCATCTCTCGTAGAAAGTTTAAATAGGGAATTTTCTTTGAAATATTTGGGTCCTCTGTCTTATTTTTTTGTGTATTAAAGTGACTACTACTGACTCTGGTCATCATTTGTCACAACACCAATATATTATGGATCTCCTTAATTTTGTGGATATGGTTGATTGTAAACCTCTGCTGACGACTGTGGCTTCGGGTGTGTCTCTGTCTTTGTCTGATGGTGTGCAATTGACTAATCCCACAGAGTATCGGAGTATCGTAGGAGCACTGCAATRTTGTACAATCACTAGACCAAATTTGTCGTTTGTTGTTAACAAGGTTTGTCAGTTCCTTCATACCCCAACTACTACCCATTGGACTGCTGTCAAAAGGATTTTGAGGTATCTCAATGGTACATTGAGTCATGGTCTATCTATCGTGTCCTCCTCCTTGACTCTAACTTGTTATACAGATACGRATTAGGTGAGTTGTTCGAATGATCGGTGCAGTAAAAGTGGCTATTGTACATATTTGGGTCATAATTTAATCTCGTGGTCCTCCTCCAAATAAAAAATAGCGTCTCGTTCTAGTGTTGAATTGAAATATAAAGGTCTTGCTAATGCAACTGTTGAAATTTTTTGGGTAGCATATGTTCTTAAGGAGCTTGATTTTCTTCTTAGTCATATACCACTRCTCTTATGTGATAACATTAGTGCTACTTACTTAGCTGTGAATCTCGTTATGCATCAACGAACTAAACGTGTAGAAATCGATCACCATTTTGCTCGTGAGCGTGTGCTGAATCGTCAGCTTATTGTTAAGCACGTGACTTCTGGAGATCAAGTTGCTAATATCATGACCAAAGGCCTACCTATTGGTCGATTCCAAGGACTTCGTACCAAAGGCCTTAAACCGTGAAGTTTTGTAATTAATTTGTATTTATTTTCTTCTGTTATACCTTTTGTTTCTCCTGTAATGGTTGGACACGTGTCCTTATGAGCATGTTGTCTTGTCATTAAATACTGTTCATTTCCCCATTTTCATATTAGAGTTTTTCACTAATATAGAATGCTTCTTTTTTAGACCATTCCTCCTTCTCTCTCTAGTCTCTTTATGCCATTTGTTTTTTTTCGGAATATAGATGTCYGACATTTTCAGATACTCGAAATCTCAGATGCCCGAAATTTTAGATGTCCTGAATTTAAGAAACACGTTTGTTTTGTAGGAAGATTTATAGAGATATCTGAGAATATTTGGATAGCCAAGTTTGTTTTGTAGGAATTATTCGTGAGAATGTTGTAAATTTATGTAATGTTCCAAAAAAATTTATTACGAATATTGATATAATTTATACATTAATTTAATATAATTTGTATTTATATTGGATTTGTTTTTATTAATTTAGTATATTTTTTATATGTTATCTTGTACGACAAATTAATTCATATTAATATAAGATTTTTTCGAAAAATTATTAAATATAAATTTTATTTTCAAATATAATATTTAAAAAAACAATTATATAATTGATGTTATCATGAAATAAAGTTTTTTCTAATTTAATATACAAATGACATAGTAAAATTCAGAAAATGAAAATAAATTGAAATGTAAAGACTAAAATGCAGAAAATTAAAATTAAAATGCACAATATTAAAATGCAGATAATAAAGAAAATAGATAATTTAAATGCAAAAGAAAAAGGAATGTAGAAAATTGAAATGTAGAAAGCTATAATGCATGAAATTTGTCAAATCATTTTGAAAATATAAAATAATGTTGTTTTCGAAATTTTGTTGGGATTCTATTTATACTGTGTTTTAAATAAATCATTCAAATAACTTTTTCAAWTTTTTAAAACAAAAAATCTTTTTAAATTCCCGATAAAAAATGCAAAGGAAAAAACGAAAAGTATAACAAAATGTGAAAAACAATGATGAAAACAAAGAAGATATTGATCTTTCAATTGGAAGGTTTGTCTTGACATAAGTTCATGAAATAATATATTATAATTTAATAGAAAACACAATTGAAAAAATGTGAAAAGACTGAAACATAAAGCAAAATGAAGAAAATAGTGTAAAAATAAATACCTAATATTGAAGAAGGATGCAGAGAAGATTGAAGAAAGATTGAGAGTAGATTCTGARAGCTTCTTTTCTTGAAAATTAAGTAACAGAGAAAATGAAATTGTTGCAAGAAAAGAAACATATTATTAGCTTAATATAATAGGGTTAGTGGTAAATTTGGTCATTTGATGATGTTTGATAAGAAGGTATCTCAGAAACCCATATTTCAAACGGTAATCAAGATGACTTCAAATTAGGGATTCTGAGGTTGCCATCATCCTTGGATTCCTCGTCATTTTAGGATTACCACAATCCAAACACACAGTAATCCAAATGCCCATGGGATGGGCATCTTAGTTACCACCAAGCAAACGACACCTAAAAGATTTCGGTACATAAATTTTGTTCTAAAAATTTAAAATGAATGTCTTTAAATTATAAAGTAAATAAAAAGTCTGAATTTCAAAATAAAATAATTCTGCTCTACGTGGTGATGTTCAAAATAGTGATGCATATAGATTCATGTAGGGTGTTCAAAAAAACCCGAAACCCGAAGAACCCGAGCAACCTAACCCAAATCCTAAGGGTTGGGTTGGGTTATGTAAGTACTCTCGGTTCAGATTGGGTTACGAATTTTAAGAAACGACTGGTTCAATTCGGTTCGCCGGTTCACAAATTAAAAATCGATTCAATCAAACCGAACCAATTATAAATTAAAAAATATACATATATACATACATACATACATACGTACGTACGTACATATATACATACATACATTTCAAGGTTTCTTTTTATTTTTCCTGCCGCCTCCATTTTCCTTTCTCTGAATCTCGGATTTCTCTTAACAATCTTACCAAATCTCAAGATTTCTCTCAACAATCTCACTAAATCTCAAGATCTCTCTATAATCTGACCATCATGCCCTCAAGGTCTCACTTACTGATCTCTCACATCGCACCATCTCGCTCTCATCTCTCTCAAATCGCACAATTGTTGCACAAAACGTAAGGTTTCTTACATGCATCTCTTCTCTCCTTTCTTTTTTCTTCTTCCAGCCTCCAACCGCCTAACCTCAATCTTACATTCTCCTCCTAAGTTCCTCTAATTTCTAGCCCAATTTTGCATTTTCTCTGGTTGTATTTTTGCCTCAAATCTATCTTAGTCTAAGGGAGCTTTTGCTATTTCGCTTCGTCTATACTCCCTAATCTATTCATGTATCACTAGTGGGTATGCTCTTTGATCTATTTGTGCATTTTGATCTATAACCCGACGATCCAACACAAAAATATAAGGGTTGGGTTAGGCGATTGAATCAGGTCCATCAGGTTGAAGAATCAACCAACCYGAAATTTCGGGTTGGTCCAAAAAATACTCTTTACTTGACCCAACCCAACTCGTGTACACCTTTAGATTCACGTGCTTAAATGATAACTCGATTTTTGAATCTAGAGATGCTGAATTTTTCAAACTTGTGTTTCCTCTAATTAAAAAATGTTGATGCTCATGTTGCWCTTTCAAGGTTTGATCCGTTTAATTAAACTAAATAATGTCGTCACCTTCTGTTTMAAATGCACCTATGAATTATCCTAGAAGGAAAAGAAAGAAAATGGAGAATAGTTTTAGACCAGATTTTATATCTRCTTTCTAATAAAGAATGTTGGTAAAATAAAAGAACAATTTGTTTCTGCGTTTTTTATTGATGATGATCTTAAATCTTATGAAAATGCATTAAGCTCTATTCACTTTCATTAACTAAGTTGTTACCTCAGTTCACTACGCATTAATATAATTGAAAGATAGTAATGCCTAAGTAACAAAATTTATTCCTTCATCCAGTAAATGTGTCCTTAAAACTAGTTAGTTATTCGTGAGAGATTCTTGAAAACGACTATTAGTTTTCAAGAAACCAATTTCTTTTCAATTATTTCAAATGAGTAACTTGTGTGAATGACTACTTCCTTTACAATTTCTAAATTGTGGGAAATGTATACTTGATATTTTAATATCCACATTTTACTTAACTAAAAATAGAATMTGTTTTTCTCTATATAAGATTTTTTATTTTTTACAAAACACGTCGTTCTGCCTCCTTCTATTCTTCTATTTTCCTTTGGATAATTATAATGTTTGTTTCAGCTCCTCCCCATGAATCCACGTTGATGCTCGAGTAGATTGGAGGGGTATATATGGTGAACCAATACTACATTCAAATGAGAGAGACCCTAAGATCATGAAAGCATGATTAAGAAAGCCTTAAAATAATTGTAGTTACTACCTATACTAATAAAGTGCACCTYTATTTTTCGGTGGCTCAATCATAAGAACTTCAAAATTAAGCGTGCTTGACTTAGAGTAATCTTGGGTTGGGTGACCTTCTAGTTGATTTACTAGGAGTAATCTTGGGTTAGGTGACCTCAAAGTTAAGTTGCTTAACATGGGAATGACGGGGCAATTAGGTGCCAAATCTAGATTCTGAATCCTAAGCCTGCAGCGTTACCACCACGTGTCTTAGAATTGTTGTGTTAACCTTTGGGACGAATAGCTGAATCTTGGTTGCACCATGGTGGAGCCGAAGTTTTGTTTTCAAGGTAATGGTTATTCTACGAGACAACTTTATTATTATTATTTATAGTTTTCCAACAACCTATGTAGGTAATGGTTATTCTACGACACAACTTTATTATTATTATTTATAGTTTTCCAACAACCTAGGTAGGTAATGGTTATTCTACGACACAACTATATTATTATTATTTTTAGTTTTCCAACAACCTATGTGTAAAT
>NW_019104906.1:0-21256 GCF_001995035.1 Momordica charantia | reverse complement strand
TTKGRAAAAAAAATCGTCGGAACAAGTAAAATGTAATGGTGGTTTACAACAATAAGAAAAATAGAGAATTAGAAAACTTTTGTATAAATGGAAAGATTTAGAGATTATTATTGATGGTAAGTTATTTTTAAAAAGTTTGAAAAGATTAAAATAGGTGTYYATRAGGGCAGATCTACGAAGGGACCAGGGGCACGTGCCCCCCTAGATTTTAGTTAAATATTGTTTAGCATGCAATTTGAATTGAAAAAGTGCGTGTGGTCGGCTAGCTTTCTACCCGTGCCCCCATCCTCCTGTCCCAATTTTACTCAACCTTTTTTTGTTTTGTTTTTTTTTATTTCCTTTGTTTCTCTTTTATTTTTTGTTTTTTCTKTAAATTTCCTAACAAATTATCTCTTAAGCTACCTCGTATATTTTCCTAAAAAAAAAAAATTGTCTTTTAATTTTGTCTCACGTCTTGTGATCAAATCTTACTTTCTGTTATTTTACTAGTTAATTTCTTTTTTTTTTCTTCACCAAAATATATCCAATTCTTTTTAAAAAAAATTTATTCCACAAAATATGTCTAATTCTTTTAATTTAAAAAAGTAATTTTTAAATTCTTTTTACAAAATATATCTAATTAAATTTATTTAGGGGAAGGTATTTCTTTTAATAAATTTAAGTTCATGATCATCGATAAATGTTATAATTTTTATCTTTCTATTAAGTTTACTCTAATTAATCTCATTAATTTAAAAAATCTACAAAAACTTATTAATTTAATAATTAAGATTATCAAATTAAGTTTGATTAATGCACAGCGTGCACGGTTAAATAATTTTGTCAAAACTTATAAATTTAGAACAACTCTAATCTTGATTTTATCTAAATCCTATCAATTATTTTCATACCAAAACATGTTTTTTCTATTCATTTGACACATAAGATTTTTTTCAACAAAATTTCAAATGATTTCTCAAAAAAAAAAATCAATCAAACGAAAATATGTCAATGGTAAATTGTGTGACACATTTTTAAATTCAAGATGAAAATTAAAGCATTGTCCAATTGTAAGGTGTATCTTAAGGATGAAAAAACGACCATTCAACCCAAAAGCTTAAGCTGATGGATTGGATAAAAGCTGATGGGTTGGGTAAATTTAATTCATTTATATTTGATATCATCTAACAATGTAAATTGATAAACATCGCCAAATTATTGTATAAAAWTTATATTTTTCGATTATGTTATTTTTATGCATTTGTGCCCCTCCTGACACAAAATCGTAGATCTGTCATTGGGCGTCGACCAAATATGGTACGATTTAAATTACATTTAAATATAATTGTTCGCATATAAAATACATCACATTAACTTAATTGATATTAATTAAGGACAATCTAAGAGTAAAACATTATAATTTAAATCCGAAAATTTTAAATTTATAAATATATAACATAGTAGCCCTTTATGAAATATTGAGTATAATTTGACTCACATGATAAAAAAAACTTTTTAAAACTAACAGTTTACTCATTTTATAGGGTTAACTTACTCAACATGAAYATGTTCATTTTATAGAAAATCGACAGGTTGAAATAAAATCTTATAATAAGAATTGACAAACTCATAAAAATTAATATTTATTAAATTCATATACTATTATAGTTTAAAAATTCAACACATATTATTATGCGGCAATCCTTTCATRCAATCGTATTACATCTCGATTGTGCCCATTTGTTATTTGTGTTCAAGGTGCATTGTAAACTTGCAATTTGTTGATGATTTGATAATTGATTATGATTTGTGAACTTGTTGGTTTGAACSTGAACATTTCTTGTTTGATCGTAAACCTGCAAATAGGAATGGAACCGGGGCGAGGTGCGGCTGGGGGCCATCCCAAACTCGTTGGGGATTTGTCCTCATCCTCGCCCCATCTCCTAGGGGTGCAACCCAAAATCGACAAAACCGCCAAAATCGATCGAAACTGAACCAACTTCGATTTCGGTTTGGCTCAATTCGTCAGGTTCGGCTACATAATATGTTAAATCAAAGCATTTTGGTTCAGTTGCGGGTTCGTTGGTTCCAAACCGTATGAACCCGAACCGAACCGATTATATATATATATATATATAATATTTTTTTAATTTTCCTTGCAATTTGCATGCAGGTGACAGGTGTCATGTTCGGCGTTTGCTTCCACCCACAATTCATGTAATGTATGCTTAAGTGAATATGCCTCCTCATCTTTCCAATTCTATCTTGGAAGTTGGAAATTCGTATTGGAATCGTCACTCGTCAGACATTTCACAACACAATTGAATTCAATTAAATTCAATCCAATAATTAAATTATGAATTCCACTATTCTAATGGAGGGGAGGTGGAAAGGTGTTGGCCCCATTTATTCCAAAATGRCAAATTCCAAATTTCAAAGAGGCCCAATTCCCATTCATAATTTATTTTATTATTTCACTAATGGGTGGCCCGATTATATATATTTATTATTTCTAATTCTTTATCTTGCAACTTGCAAGTTTAGAATTTCTATTATTACCTCATTGGAMATTGAATGATTGAATAATGAATTGAATCACAAAATCACTGATGGCATCGACATCAATATCTTCATTCTATTTCGGTATTTCTATCCCTTCYGAATCTTAAGTTAAATAACACAAAATCAAATTCAAATTTCAATCTTTAAAAATTTCTAAATTAAATTAGGAATCTCAATCAAGAATAAGATTGATCGTTAACTGATAGTCTAATTCTAATTTTATCAAGAAATAATTAATTTAAATTATAATTTTGATTAKATCTCTTTTTTATTTTCAAAATAAATACTTAAACTTACCTTCCGACTTCCTTCCTTCAACATTGTTGATTTCATTCGTTCGTGATTATGATTTCCAGCAGGCAGCAAGTAAGTTTCTATCTTTATCTTCTAATTTCTACTGAAAAAACTACGTTGATCATTCCCTTTTCTATTTTCTTTTCTTTTCTACTAACATAAACAAACAAAGTTACAAAAAAAAAAAAGAAGATAAATTGTGCTGCTGCTATACTTTTCTATTTTTTTCCTTTTATATTCTTTCAATTTCAAGATAAACTGCTTTTTATTTAGCCAATTTTAACCAAGTTTATTTTTTCATGTTTTACCTTTTGTTAAAAATGATCTTTTTCTCCACAGTTCACTTTTTCTTTTTTGGTAACAATTTATTAGTTGRGTTGGCTAAATTTCATATTGTTTTTTTAGGTAATTGTGATATCATGTCAAATTCAGTACAAAATGAAGAAAGTGCACATGATTAYGGGGATGAGAACGAGGATATGGATGAAGTTGGTGAGATGTCACTACCACCCCTCAAAAAAAGGAGGAAAAGAACAATGGTATGGGATCACTTTACTAGATTGCCTRATTGTACTGAAGATAAACCACGAGCCAAATGTAATTATATGGTACTATATATGCATGTCATACAAAAAGGAATGAGACCGGGACAATGAGATTACATATTGAGAGTTATTGTAAAAAAAACCCTTATGCAAAAACAAAAGACGCATATCAACAAAAATTGTTGTTTAAAAATAATGAGAATGTAGTGGTAAATACGACAAATAACTCTCTCAAATGCGCAGCTTTTAGYGCAGATAATGCTAGAAGACTCCTTGCTGAGATGATCATAATTGATGAATTGTCATTTAGATTTGTGGAGAGTGAAGGTTTTGGGAGATTCGTGGAAGGGAGCATYACTTTATTGGAACCAAAGTTTGTTCTTCCTTCACGGACTACAATTGCTAAAGATATTTTAGCAATATATGCAAGCAAAAAACAAGAGATGAAATAACTTCTAGTGAATCAAGGGTATAAAATTTCACTTACAACTGATACTTGGACATCCTTTTAAAATATAAATTATATGGTCTTGAATGCACATTTTATTGATAGTAATTGGAAGTTGCATAAGAGAATCAACAATTTTTCCCAAATTGATAATCATAAAGGGGAGACCATAGGAAAAGAAGTTGAAAGATGTTTGAAACAATAGGGAATAGAAAAGGTGTTGACGTTGACTGTCGACAATGTTTCATCAAATGATACTGCTATTGTTTATCTAGTTAAGCGTTTCAAACAAGGATTGGTGCTGAATGGTGACTTTTTGCATGTTAGGTGTTGTGCACGTATTCTAAATTTGATTGTGAGTGATGGTCTGAAAGATGTGCATGAGTAARTGACTAAAATTCGAAATGCTGTAAGATTTKTTAGATCTTCTCTTGCTAGATTTGCTAGATTTATAAAGTGTATTGAAGAGGAGAATATATCTAGCAATAGTCTTTTATGTCTTGGTGTTCCAACTAGGTGGAACTCGACATATTTAATGCTTGATGATGCAGAAAAATTTGAGAAGGCTTTTGAACGATTAGAAGACCACGACATAGCTTACTTTAACATGAAAGATGATCAGAATCCAAAAAGTACTGATTAGGAGATTGCTCGTACATTTACTAAATTTTTATCAGTATTTTATGAAGTAACCCTTAGAATTTTTGGTTCTCTTTATAGTACGTCCAATATGGTCTTCCATGAGATTTCTACTATCCAAAATTGTATAAGAAACTATTCTTGTGATAACAGTAATCCCATTCTTGCTAATATAGCAACCAAAATGTAGTTGAAATATGATAAGTACTGGGGGAATAATAAAAGGGCAAATTACTTATTGTATGTTGYATTTGTTCTCGACCCTTGTTATAAGATGAACTTTCTTATATACTGTTTCACTCAGCTATKTGAGGCTAATGTTGCAAAGGAAATGGGAAAGAAAGTGGAAGATATTTTGAGACAGTTATTTACCAATTATAATTTGTCTATGCCTAAGAATGTTACTTTTACTTCAAAGAGTCGAAAGAGTCAATCTATTGCTGCTTCTACTAGTGATAGTGTTGTACATCATTTTCGCTTTCAAGGTACTAATATGGCAAATTATAAAAATGATGTTGATGTGGATTCAGAGGTGGAACATTACTTTTCAAAGCATAATACAGAAGTGATGGGATGAGAATCCTGGAGTGGAAGCGGATCATCGTTCATGATTTTTGAGAAAAAAAATCAAATGTGCAAGAATAAGAAATACAGGGAAAACTTACATTTGAAGAACAGTTCTTCAACGATTTCCCGACGAACACCACCAAACGATGTTTCGTGCTATCCTCTTGGGTCTCGAGAACACGCTTGTGGGARCGTTTGTTTGGAACGAGAGGGCGAATTCAGAGAGATTGAGATGCASAGAAATGCTTGAGAGTTTTTCCTTGGGCTTCAATGTCCTGTTTTTGCAGAACTATTTTGGAATAAACAAAAACAAAAAACTCTGTGACGTGGGGAGTTACCCCACGTCACTTAACTRCTCACTCCCCTGCAATTTTGCAAGAGAGTTTTTTTATTATATATAATATTAATAAAACTAATATTAATAATTAACATATATAATAATTGATATATATATATATATATATATATAAATCAAATAAATAATTAACACTTAGTTATTTATTACAAAAATAGAATCATATTCTATAGCATTTCTCTCGTATAGCCTATAGTTGTAATGTACGTCTTATGCACATTATTTTTAACCTATAGTTTTAATATGAATCATATTCATATGAATCTCATTCAAATAATTTCTCTCATAAGATATAGTTTCAATTAGAATTAACTATATATTATAATTATCACTATACATATAATCTCCTTAACAATTTGAACATTTCAAAATTTTCCAAAAACTTGATCATCGTTTTACCCGTTATGAGCTAGCAAAGGGACCTAATGGACCTACAGATCAAAAGCTCCAACGATACGAGATTAATTGGTCAAATTCATTGACCGATTTAATCAACATTCGTTAACTACAGGTCACTCCACTAAAGACCCGCAGCTGCACTCTTCTCACTGCAGAATGTTTTCGTGTCCACTGATATACGACCATTAATGACAAATCATTCTTTCACGAGTGTTTGTAATCACAGATGGGTCAAATTACTGTTTTACCCCTATGTTACATCTTGCTCCTTAAATACCATTGCTCTTCTAATGAACAACCCGGTTATGGTCCGACCAATAACCGACAGTCTCTCTCGGGCCAATAAGATGGCGGGGCCTCTTGTTCAAGTCCTAGAGTAAGCATTTAAGAGAACACTCATCTACTCCCTAAAGTCGGGGAGGAGTGAATTCCATCTTGTGAAGCTATGTTCCCAGCTCCCCATTCGGTCTCRTCCCCAAAATGATAGGAATATTGAGTCGGTGTTTTGGGCCACTCTTACCCATACAGATCAAAGGACGAGCCCTCATGGGCAGAAGTCCATAACTCACTCAGAATTGAGAATGAGTTGTTTGGTCATCCTAAGAAATAGCAATCTGTTAGTTAACGGTATTACATCTAAAGATTGACTATTTTAYGGTCCGATCTTATACAAACTCATTGTATAGGATATCCCCACTCACATGTCTCCACACGAACGATCTGGATCKAGTCGTCTGTAACATTTACAAAGTGGGYCGTATCCATAGTGTTGCCATGATAAGGTACCCAGCCTTATCCATATACTATAGACCCTTTAGGTAATTCATGGGACATTATCCACTYGTATATCAGGGGTATATCAAATATATACCTCGTATATCATGGGTATATCAAATATATATCTAGTATATCAAATATATACCCAGTATATATACTGTCCCGGTTACATGATAATAACCTTGGATGTTTAGTTTATTGGATTTTGGACAATGTAATGCTATGAATTCAACAATAAATTTATTGAATAAAACTTTATTAAATATACATTTGTTTTTACATAAATACAAACTACGAGGTTATGGCAACACACCCAACAAGAAGATGATGAGAATTTTAACATCTTAGACTGGTGGAAAGTAAACTCTTCCAAATATAAGGTTCTTAGCAAGGTTGCATGAGATGTTTTAGCAATTCCAGTGTCTACTGTTACTTATGAGTCTGCATTTAGTACTGGTGGGAGAGTAATTGATCATTTTCGCTCCACAATGGCTCCAGCTATAGTTAAGGCACTTATTTGTGCACAAAATTGGCTACGCTTAAATGCTACTAGTATTAACCTTTGATCACATTTGGAGGAAGTTTCTCGCATTGAAGAAGGTTTGGAACTTCATTAAAGAATTACATATATCATATATGTTTATGTTTTCTAATGTTAATAAGTTAATTATAACTTCCTTTTACTTTTGCAGGTTTCAACAAAATGTACATTAGATGAAGCAACAAATAATAACATGGATAAGATTACATAAGGAAAAGAGAAGGCTTCATGAACTATTGTTGTTTAAATTTTAATGTTTGAGTTTACGTTTACAATTTAATAACTTTTCAGTGTCTTACTGTCTTTTAGATTTTATTGTTTATTTTAAATTTTGGACTTATTGCAATTTGTTTTTCTTAGTGCTACTCGACATTTGTTTACTTTTATTTATGATTTATAATTTCATTAGCAAATACTAAATAGCAATATATTGTTGACTATTAACTCTTCACTTTTCATTATTCAATTGACTGTTGATGTTAATTTAGAATTTTATTATAATAATTATAGTTCTAACTTCTAAGACATYGAAAGTATTATATAATATATTATTAGTAAAATGATAATGAATTTGATTATATCATTATAATTGAAACTTTAACATTAAAATATATCTTAAATTCTTGKAAAGTTTTATGTAATTTCAAAATTATTTATTATTTTTTCTTTTTCTGCATCCGTTAATTTAACGAGTTGTTGCTTCCGTGTAAGAGAGAGAGAAAAAAACAGAAAAAATAAAGGGGCAAGTGCAGCAATGACCAAATTTAATAACTCGTTTTAAAAAATGTTAAACCTATCTGATATGGCAATAATAGCTAAATGATTTTTTTTAAATACTGAAAAAATGTTTAGACAAATATACCCTTGTAACAAGTTAGGTATATATGCATAATTTTAGGGATTTAAGATTTTTACGAATAACAAAAACAACCGACCTTAATATTAGGGAATCAACGGTATCTAATAAAAAATAAATCARATTAAAATAATTATCTTAATTCTAATTTAAAATTGCTAATAAAGTAAATTTAAAAAAAAATGATAAGATTGTGTTGGATAAATCTTGAAATTTACCCATCCTTAATATAAGATTTACAAAATAAGAGAGTAAATATTATTAGGGAGGAATAAGCCTATTTGTTTTAAAAAAATCAAGAGAGTAAATATTATTAAAATTAATAAGATTGAGTTGTGGTAGATTTTGAAATTTACCTATCTTTAATATAAGATTTACAAAATAAGAGAGTAAATATTATTAGGGAGGAATATTTTAATTGTTTTTTTAAAAAATGAGGGTTTTCAAAAAAATCACATGAGAGAACTCAAAAAGAAAAAAAAAACACCTTATCTAATTGTTTTCACGCCCAGAAGACAGCTACAGCAGCAGAAGACAGCCGCATAACAGTCTTGGCGAAATCCTTAAGCCCACGWCRYYGCAGAARACAGCCGCAGAAGATAGTCACCGACGACACCGAGAATTTCCATCACGTCGTCGCTCYCATACCCCACCCTTTTCATCCCGCCGCCGCTCCCATTCAACCGCAGAAGATAGCAGCCGACGACGCCGAGAATTTCCATCACGCTGCTGCTCCCATCCCCCGTCGTTTCCATCCCGCCGCCGCTCCCATCCAGCGGCCGCTCCCATCACGTCGTCGCCAAGACTGTTCCTCTAGTGTGAGAGGAAGGTAAAATCTTTGTTCTTATTTTGTGTATAAAGCTTACTTTAAAAAGATATATTTTGTCTTCCTAAATTTCAGGTGTATTTTTTAAATATATAAATGTGGGGCCTACACATGAGCGTGTTGTTAATAACCAAAATTGAGGAGTATATGTGTTTAATTCCAACAAACTTTCTATATGGTTAAAGTTAGAGGTGGAATAACTCGACGATCAAGTGAACGATTAAAGGTTGGTGGAATAGCAGGACGTCGAAGAAAAACCTGCACAAAAACCTGTACAATCACCTTAGATAGTGAAGAAAAGGTATAGATACAACAGTTTATATATGAGTTATTTGTTTTTTTTTTAAATCTTTCCATAGATGTCTTTATCTTTATATATACAGATTGAATCATCAAGGACTCAAGTAGAGACTCCAATAAATAAGGGAAAGAAAGGTAAAAAATTGAATGAGACCAGCAAAAAGAGAGGTGGAGGAAACTTGGGTAAGAACTCAAAAGATGTTGMTGTTGAATAGTAATATTTTAAAATTAGATTCACTAATTTAATTCTAATTTTATGTTTAAGGGAAAAGGAAAAGGTATCAAGATAGTTGAAGGAGAGGAGGTTGGTAATGAGGTAGTTATTGGGATATACATGTACTTACTATAGTTGTACAGAAGTCAATAGATATATTGACGTTTTAATTTGGTTTATGAATTGATATATACATCTATTTACTTTCATATTTTGCTAATTGCTGAATTATTAGTACATACATATATAGATGTTTTAATTTATTGGGATATACATTTACTAGTTTATTTATTTATGATACTTTAGTTGTACAACAGTAAATAGATGTATACACTTACGTACTTGGTTGTTTCTTGAATTGATATATACATCTATCAACTTTCATGTTTTGTTAATTGTTGAATTATTAGTACATACATATATGGACGTTTTAATTTTGATGATTGAGTTGCGATATGTACGTAACGTACGTGTATTGTATTCTAATATTGGTTTATCATCAATTGGTATATACATTTACTGATCTTATAATTTTGATAATTTTTCTAATATAAGGATGATACAAAAACTRATGAAGAAAATRAAAGGRTGAATAATGAATSTACCGATGAAGATAAGGTAAATAACTTAACTTCTAAAAATGTTTCAGAGACAGAATCTGATGAGGATGCGCGTCCAAAGAAGGCTACAAATTTAAGAAGAAAGGTAGAACATAAAAAGGTAAAGAATCCMTTGTTAAAGAAATTGTTGTATCCATTTTTTCCATTTCACGTACCACCATATAAAATTGTGATTACTACATTCACCATTGTTACAAAGAAATAAGGAGCTAAAAGAAGAAGATATAGTAGAATGGCAGAAGGATGAGATGAAGACCGTGGAACATTGTAATACGTTTAAATTAAGTGAAATTACTAATAAAAGAATTAAAATAATGAAGATAAAATCACTTGAAGATAGGAATCAAGTTTTGAATTGAATAGCAAGTTTGTTGGATTGTTAAATACGTTTAAAACGTAGGAAGGACATTATGGAGAAAACACTTAAAARTGTAAAATTCCTAATCKATCCTTTAGCCATTTTTGCAAAATTATAAACTAAGGAACATTTTCTTGAGTGGGGGACCAAATTTAGCCATTTACTTAAATTTCCCTTAGTAATACAATTGAGGACTGGCCCAAACAGATATGCAGGCTCAGCCTGAACCGTGCAAGGTCCAGCCCAATTCCACACGTGCGAACCCACTCGCCTAGACCCGAACCTGCGCCTCAATCTCATCCGCACGTGTGCGATTTACTCGCCAAGCCACACCGACGAACCTGTCGGTTCTTCGGTTGGTTAGGCGCGGTTTAAGAAGAATTTATCAGTCAGCTCAATTTTTTATATTTTATACTGTATAGTTTTGGTTCTACCATCAAGTCGACCGAATCGAGCCGTCTACACTCCTACCGTCTCCGAATTTTTGGAGGTGAGGACGGGGCGGAGATTTCTTGATAAATATATTTATTATTTACTTTTATATATATATATTTTAATGGGAGTTAAAATTAAAGGAAATGTGGTTAAATAAGAATTGTGATCGGGCTTTTTTCAAAAAAATTTAAAAAAGTATTAATTAAAACTAATATATATTAATATTATTATATATAAAAGATATAAAAAATAATAAAATATTAAACGGGATGGGGCGGGGAGACCTGTTCTCGTCAGGGACCCCGTTTAGGATCCGGGTCAAATCGGAGATTCCTGACCCCATCAGATTGGGTACCCGCAGAGTTATTTTTCATTATTACAAACGGCTCGTCAAATCCAATCTGACCCGAAAATATAAGGATCGAAGTGGGTTGAGTTGCAAACTTGATTGGGTTCACCGGGTAAAAGAGCCGATTTTGGGTTGGTCCAAAGCCACTCCCTCAACCCAAACCAGCCGGTGTTCAAATGTTCACCCCTGTTAACCACGTTCTTTCCCTTAAACAAACCAACCGAACCCCAACCTCTCTCTTCACATTACGCTTTCTTCCCCTCCCTCTCAGCAGTTTAATAGCACCGCCGTCAGCGCCGCTCATCACGACAGTGCTGCCACCGCCGCTGTCACAGTTCCTCACAGCAGTGCGGCCGCCGCCTCTCTCCCCACTCTTCATTCTCATGCCCGACTTCTCTGGTATTCACTACCATCTCTCCTCTTCATGCTTCACACTCGTTTCGAAACTCTAATGCTGCTTTAGCAATCTATTTGGGTGGAATTTATCGAAATATAAAGCATTCTGCTTGTAATTTGTTTCTAAGTTCATGGAATTTTGTTCAAGTTGGATTGTTATTTAATCTGACATTTACTTTGTGTTTTTGCTCGTTGCATCAAATATTCAAGTAATTTGAATTAGGGGGAGACTTGTGAGGACGCAGTCACGAAGTTTCGACTTGTTGCTTTTCGCCATCAGACTTAAAATCTTTTAGTTGTTGTCTTCATCTTTGATCGGAGATGAATAGAGCGCAAGTGGAAGGTCTGGTGTTCACTAAAGAACCATACATTGAGGATGTTGGACCTCGTAAAATGTAAGATTAATTGGTTTCTAATCATCATATTAAGATGCTGGTTATTATTAGTCTATAATCTTTTATGTCTATTTTTTTGTTTGGCTCTTTCTGTAGCAAGAGTATGCAGTTTACTACGTTCTCCGGATCTGAAATTAGCAAAATGGCTGAAGTTCAGGTGTACAAAGGCTTATATTATGATACCACTCGGAAACCCATTGAGGGCGGCTTGTTGGATCCTCGAATGGTACAATTGCTTTCTTATATTCTCATGGGTGATTGGAGGTTCATGTTCATTAAGTTTAGTTTTTTTTACCTTTTTTTTTTATTATCAATCATAATAAACAACTACGGACTGAATCTAGCTGCTGTATTTGACTACCACAATTAATGATATACACTAATGCTCTCCCTCAAGATGGAGAAGGAATGGAATTGTTTGGCCCAAGATTGAGAGTTGAGTTGTAGTATTGTATAATGTTGACCTATGTAGAATGAAAGCCAATGTCTATATATTTTAGACGCTCAAGAAAGCTAGATGGGATACAATGTAGAATTAGATGCATAATTTTCATGAATAGCAAGGCTGTAAGTGACAAAATCTAGAAGTTGTTGATCAGTTAACTAACTCATTTGCAACAACTGAAATCTATACTTCCCCAATTTCAATCTTCGTTCGATCGGTTTAGCCTAGTTAAGTTTAAAGCCTCTCAGTGGTTGAGAACTATTATTCTTCTCTTATTTGTTGTAATTGGGGTACTTTTTGTTCCCATTTTTAGTTTTTTCTGTTTATCGTTCACTCTTTCGAGAGTTTGTATCGTTGAACATTTTTGTTCCTTTTTATTATTTCAACAAGAAGTTCGTTTCTTGGTAAAAAAGAAAAATTGAAGTCTATACTAAGCCTTTGGTGAAGATGAGTAGTCATTGGTTGCTTCTTAGCCTTCTGAGAACTGTTGAACTCTGCAAAAAATATCAAAACCACGGGTGATTTGTGAGTGTCTAAATAGAATATGCAACTAGATTTGACCAAATATCTTGAGTCGGACAAAATACATGCTTTTTAAGAGAGAGAAGAGAGCAAACCATTGCTAGGAAACCCAATGTTCTCTCCGTACTCTTCTCCCTCCCCAACCATCAACCAACCAGCCACCCACCCCCACCACCCCACCGCAGCCGGTAACCATGGCCTTCTCTTCCCCTAGCTACCTTATCCCATCCCCTACCCGCCTCTCCCACCCTTCTACCGAACATAATGAACACTTGAAACTACCCTGCCCGTAAAGCTAAGATAGAGTGTAAAACCTTCTCGATCAAGGTTGATGATTTCTTCTGAGGGAGTCGTGCCCGCTTATTCTAGATTGGAAGGGATGTCACCTACTCCCTTTCCCTGACTTGGGCATTCATCTACTGGCTTTCTTCATCTATCAACCTACTGCTAGACTCCTCACTCACACACAAATTCTTCAAAGAACACCGTAGTGATGACTACACCCTTTGGATTGAGAAGTTGAGCAACAAGAAAGGCTATTGGCTTGAGATTAACGAGCTTGACAGTAATGGAGGCAAGAATAGGATTATGCTTCCTTATGGTGTTGGAAAGGATGGATGGAAGGCATTTTACAATCTCCTCCATAACTACCCCTCTGATGACAAACCTAAGGCACACTGCCTTTCTATCGGGGATCATTTAAACCACCCTTCTCTTCAACAGAACCCTATTTCTAATGAGCAGTCGCCGACCATTTACAACCAAACCACAGATTCTCCCTCAAAATCGACCTTGATCCCTAAAATCTTCGAATGGAGTCGTGGATCATTGTTCAATGTCATTCCTTACATGATGATTGGTACTCCATCCTTCAGACCATTCAAGAGTCGCTGAGTGACTTCTGCTCCATCAACCYCATTCACCCTGATATAGCCCTCCTCAGATGTGAAGATGACAAACAAGCCATTGCACTCACCTTCACTGACGATTGGCAAACCTTTGGCCATGCAAACTTCRCTTCCTTATATGGAGCACGAAGAATATAAACTCCAATCGTCAAGTTCCATCTTATGGAGTTTGGATCACAATCCGGGATCTTACCCTTCATCTGTGGACCGATACCATCATCCCCTACATCAGTGACAAGTGCAGTGGATTCTTAGAAATATCGAAGGCAGCTTCAAACCTTAGAGATCTTATGGAACTGAGGATTAAGATCAGAAACAACGGCTATGGCTTCATTCCAGCGACTGTAGAGATCCCATCTGCCATTACACATGAAGATGACCTCCTTGTTCACATTGATCCTTTCTTCATTGCCAGTAATTTGATCGGAAATCGTAGACCTGCCAATAAGGCCCCAGGACAACCATACAACAACATTGCCGGAGCTAGCCATCCCCGCTGTCAAACTCCCTCCGGCGCGGTTTGCATCGAGACTGCTGCTATTGGGCTCGAAAACCAAGGTGCAAGGCCATTTGCCTCTGCTGCACGTAATCATTTGACAGGGATGTGGACCCATCACGAAATTCTCTGTCCTTGACAAAAGGAAAAGCACAAGTCAATGACCACCCTGCCTCCTCTGCCCTGCCCCCTACTGTCATGGTACAAAGCCATTAATTATCAATAAAGGTAGGGATCACGTGAGACGTGACTGTACGGGAGAAACACTACCCATCCCCTCTCTTCCAAAAACGGAAACCTCGATTTATCCAAGACAGCCCCACCTTTGATGGCCACGATGAAATGAACTATTTCTCTAGCCCTCTTCCCGAGGATAGTCCAATCCTACCCATCTGCAACAACCCTAATACTCCTATTACCCCCACCATCCTTTTTGGTGATTTGCCAATCCTCGAGGCCACTGACACTCTCTGGTGTAAACCAATTCTTGAAGAAAACTCTTTATTCTGATTCTGCCTTGTACAAAGGAGTGGGTTGGCTATTTATAAGAGACCAACCAAGGACTAAAGCATACTTAACTAAAACGAACTAACTAAAACAGAAAGTACTAAGACTAACTCTTATATAACATAAGGTAACTTAACGGATTACATCAAAYTCCCTCTTTGTTGAAGAAAACTCGTTCTCGAGTTTAGTTGGCCAATGTAAATGCGTCTTCAGCTCGATACTTATACAGATCTGCAACATTGAAGACTGGAGTGATCCTTAGATCAGTAGGAAGGTTGATTCGGTATGCATTGTCGCCATACTTTTTAAGTATTTCAAATAGGCCAATCTTTTTGTCACTGAGTTTGCTGTAAGTCCCTGTTGGAAATCTGGATTTCTTTAAATGAACCATGACCAAATCCCCCTCCTCAAATGTCTTCACTCTTCGGTGGGCATCTACTGCTGCTTTGTTGGCCGCTGCAGCCTTGGTAAGAATCTTCGTTACTTCCTTGTGTAGTTCTACTATTCTTTCCGCCATTTCCTCAGCTTCCTGATTCAAGTCAATAGAAGAGGGAAGATGAGCTAGGTCCACAGTAAGCCTAGGTAATTTTGTATAAACAACTTCAAAGGGAGACTTCCCTGTCGAACGGTTGCGCATATGGTTAGATGCAAATTCTGCTTGAGCCATGTAAGGTCCCATTGCTTCGGTTTGCTCCCCCCTAAGCATCGTATTAGATTGCCGAGGGTGCGATTTGTTACCTCCGTCTGCCCATCCGTTTGTGGATGGCTGGTAGTACTAAATTTGAGGCTGGTGTCAAATTTCTTCCATAGGGTTTTCCAAAAACGACTCAGAAATTTGACATCACGGTCGGACACTATTGTTTTTGGTATGCTGTGTAAACGGACAATCTCTCGGAAGAACAGATTAGCCACATATATAGCATCCGAAGTTTTTTTACATGGTAAGAAGGGAGACATTTTACTAAACCGGTCAACCACGACCCAGACAGAGTCATATCCTCGTTGTATTTTTGGTAATCCCAGAACGAAATCCATAGAAAGATCTTCCCAAATAGTTGTAGGGATAGGGAGAGGGCAGTATAATCCCGTATTATGAGATTGACCCTTGGCTTTTTGGCAAATATTGCATCTGTTGACAAAATTATTAACATCTTTTCTCAACTGTGGCAAAAAAAAAAAAAAAACGAGCAGCCACTAGTTCATATGTTTTGTCTCTTGCCTAAATGCCTAGCCAATCCTCCGCTATGTAAATCTTGGATCAATATCTCCCTTAAAGATGTGTGTGGGATACATAAACGGTCCCCTTAAAGAGGTACCCATCAAGGATATGGAAATCATTGTTGTTAACATGCTCATGGCATTGGAGCCAAATAGTATGAAAGTCACTGTCATGTTCATATGTATTTGGTAAATGACCAAAGGCAATTACTCGTCCAGTGAGTAGAGTTAATAGGCTAGCCTTCCTACTAAGAGCATCARTAACTTTGTTAGTTGTTCCAGCTTTATGTTTGATTACAAAATCAAATTTTTGAAGAAAAGCAATCCACCTAGCATGCATTCTATTAATTGTTTTTTGTGTTTGTATGTATTTAAGAGAGAAATGGTCCGTGAATAGTATGAATTCCTTGCCAATTAGATARCGTTCCCACTGTTTGAGAGTTCTAATTAAAGCAGAAAGTTCTYGTTCGTAAGTACACCACTTTTGTCTAGGCGGGGTAAGCTTTTCACTAAAGTATTCTATTGGGTGGTTCCGTAACTTCCGTCGGGACAACACAGGCCCTATGCCAATTCCTGAAGCATCTACGRCARCTTCAAAGGGGTGGGAAAAGTCAGGTAGGGTCAAAATGGGTGTGGAACTAAGCTTTTGTTTCAGAGTTTGGAAGCTAATGTCTTGTTCCTTATCCCAACCGAATTTACCTTTTTTCAGGGCATTTGTTAATGGGGCTGCAATAGAGCTAAAATGTCGGATAAATTTATGATAAAAGGATGCCAAGCCTAGGAAACATTGAATATCCCTAACAGATGTGGGAGTAGGCCAGTTTTGAATAGATTCAACCTTTGAAGGGTCGACCGAGATACCATGTTTTGATATATAAAAGCCTAGGAATGCTATTTCACTAGTGAGGAAGGAGCATTTAGCTAGGTTAATGTATACCTGATTGTCTTGAAGAGCTTGAAATAAGGTTTGTAAGTGTGTTAAGTGATCATCAACTGTTTTACTATAGACAAGTATGTCATTGAAATAAACTACGATAAAGTTATTAAGAAAAGGACGTAAAACCTGGTTCATGAGGCGCATGAAAGTGCTCGGTGTGTTAGATTACCCAAAAGGCATCACGAGCCATTCAAATAGCCCTTAATTTGTTTTGAAGGCTGTTTTCCACTCGTCGCCAGGTCTGATCCGTATTTGGTGATAGCCACTCTTTAGGTCTACCTTTGAAAACAGCTGTGCTCCACTAAGTTGATCCAAAAGGCCAGACTGTCGAGATAGGAAATCTATATTTGATTGTGATCTTGTTTATAGCTCGGCTATCGACACACATCTGCCACGAACCATCTTTTTTAGGTGCCAATAACACAGGCATTGGACAGGGACTAAGGCTCGGTCGTATGTGTCCCTTGAGAAGAAGGTCATTGACTTGGTCTTGTAGAATCTGATACTCAGTGGGACTCGTACGATAGTGTGGTAAATGGGGTAAGGAGGCACCAGGGATAAGGTCGATGCAGTGCTGTATATCACGCAAAGGAGGTAAGCTCGAGGGGTCTTGTGTCAAGTTAGCAAAATTATCCAATAGGTGCTGAATATCCGGGTGATGGTGGGCATGRGGCGTAGGATTTGAGTCACCTTTGACCACCAACACCCATATCAAAGGGTCGCCCTTTTGAATAAATGACTTACCATTAAAAATGGTAAATAGTTGCTTAGAAGGAGAAGGTGATTCTTTCCGGGTCTTGTGATCCAACGTCGAAGGCAATAGAAAAATTTTCTTGCCCATCCAGTGAAATTCATAAGTGTTTTCCCTGCCCTTATGTATAGCTTGGAGATCATATTGCCAAGGACGGCCCAAGAGAATGTGACAAGCATCCATATCGATGACATCACACACAATCTGATCACGATATTGGTTACCAATGCTTAAGGGTAAGAAGAAATGGATGTCTCACCCCCTTTCCGAATCCACGAAACTTTATATGGATGGGTGTGTGCATCAACTTTGAGGTTAAGGGCAAAGACTAACTTATGAGAAACCATGTTCTCACTGCTGCCACAATCGATGATGATGTTGCACACTTTTCCGTTCACAGTACAACGGGTACGGAAGAGGGCATGTCACTGGTTGAGCTGATCGACCTTTGGTGCCAAGAGAATTTTTTGGATAAAACAATTAATGAAATCACCATCATCAGGCTCGACATAGGTGAGTTCTTCCTCCCCAAGGGACTCAATCTCAGCATCACCGGTATCAATGTCATCGACCAATGCCAGGGTYCGTCGTTGCGGACACTCGTCGGACAARTGACCCACTTGTCTGCAGCGATAACATTTTCCCATTGTCGGACGGACATACTGATTCATCCCTTTCTTGGATACCAAATCAGTGTTCTTGACTGGAGGAAAAGTTTTAGGTTGTTCCTCTGTTACTTTGGAGCTGGAGGCAGAGGAAGAGCTGCCGACAGTGATTGGTTTGCCAGTGTTCGAGGGAGAAAATTTAGAACTAACCGTCTTATCCCAAGCTGTTCGACGAACCGGTTGCCTGCCCCATCTTCGTTCTATCTTTTCTTCAATCTTTGTAGCCATAGTGATAGCATCTGTCAAGAGACCAATGGGTTGGATGTCCAACTGATCTTGAATGTCTTCTCTGAGGCCATCAACAAAGCAGGCAATCTTGTAATCTTCACTTTCGGTTAAGTTTGTTYGGGTGCCYAGACGATGGAATTCTTCGATGTAATCGGCAATGGTCTTAGAACCTTGGTGACATTTCTGATATTGCTGGTACAATAATTGTTCAAAGTTGGACAGTAAAAATCGTTGACGCATGAGGCGCAACATCCGTGGCCAACTACGAATGGGACGCTTACCTAGGCGCCGTAGATTTATTTCCAGCTGATCCCACCAGGCTGAGGCACCAGACTGAAGTTTAAATGCCACAAGCCGTACCTTCTTATCATCCGGTGTATTGGTATAGTCGAAGAAGTTCTCAACGTTCTTTACCCAGTCCAAGAAAGCTTCAACGTCCATCTTACCGTTGAAAGGAGGTAAGTCRATCTTCATTCGAAAGTCTGTACGCATGCCTCCTCTGTTTTGATGTTCGTCCCCCCTGAAACGAGGATTGTGTCGAAAAAAATCCTCCTCCTTGCCAGAAGAGTCTGATTCTTGAAGTCTCAGCTGCCARTCTTGATGTCGTCTTCCACGGCCTTCCATGTTTCTTGGTGGAACCAGAGTTTGGGATCGGTTTCTTGGACGTTCTTGAAGTCCAAATCTTTGTTGGCCCTCACGATTACCCAAATCCTCACGTAACCGTTCTTGTTCCAAMGCAATGTTTTCCAGGTGCTTTGACAAATTTTCCATCAACCAGTGGATAGTCTGCACACTGGAACGAACCTCCCCCAAGGAATCTTCTACCAACAATAAACGATCAGTAGCTGTTCTTGGAGAGAGCGGTTGAGTTGTTGAGAGATCTGCCGCAGGTCCCTTGCCGGAAGGTGTTGTGGACTTTCCTGCCATCAGATCCCAAGGAGTTTTTCGGGGCTCTCATACCAATTTGGTGTAAACCAATTCTCGAAGAAAACTCTATTCTGATTCTGCCTTGTACAAAGGAGTGGGTTGGCTATTTATAAGAGACCAACCAAGGACTAAAGCAGACTTGACTAAAACTAACTAAAACAGAAAGTACTAAGACTAACTCTTATATAACATAAGGTAACTTAACGGATTACATCACTCTCCTGGCCACAAAACCTGCATTGTCACCAAACATAGCCACCTCTAATATATCTACCCTACAACCATTGACTGCAGAACCTATCAGCATCRAATACGAGGACAAGGCTTTGGAAAAAGGCTTGTTTTCACCTAATGGTTTTCGGTAGTATTTAGAAAATTATCTAAAGGAGYCAGGCYTCTGCATTATGGCGGTTCCACAAACAAAACCAAAGACAAAAAAGCCTAATAAGATGGGTAAAACAAAGGTGGGAACCCGTGAGCTCAAAAGCCTCACTTCATCTATCAATTATGAGAAACAGAAGCTTCTTCAGGGGGGCCTTCCATTGCTAAATGAAGCTCCCGTCATGGAATGTTAGAAGGTTGGGCTCGTGGAAGAAGAGAACYCTAATAAAGCAATCCATCTCCCGCCTTAATCCAAACGTGGTGATTCTTCAAGAAACAAAGCTCTCCACTATAGACACCAAAGTATTTCCTCTTTTCTTTTCACTCTTTCGAGAGTGTGTTTTTTTGAACATTTTCATTCCTTTTCATTAATTCAATGAGAAACTTGTTTCTTGTTCAAAAAAAAAAAARAGACTATAGACACCATCGTTGTAAAGTCCCTGTGGAACGCTCATGGATTTAATTGGACTGCCTTAGATGCAAATGGAACAGCTGGTGGAATTCTCATCCTCTGGAATGATTCAGACTTCACTGCCAATGAGATTATAGAAGATCCCACTCCTCCATCTTCACGTGAAATCCATCTAACTTGCACCATTTACCATTGAGCCAATCAAAGTTCAAGGGTCTTCCACTTTCGAATCTAAATAAAGCCTTATCTGCTAAGAAAGGGTTAACTTAGCAATTCTTCGAGAAGAAACTTTTGAGGGAGGCATCGATTGCCTTTTAGCTATCCTGAGTGCAAAATCTTGAGATAACCATGACATTATCCAAATATGTTTCCACAACTTCATGTTCCTTTTGAACACAATAATAGTTGCTCCCTTTTCTTCGAAAACCTCATCCTCTACGGTAGGGGATGCCATCATACTATCTCTGATCTTAGCCCACTCTGCAAAAGAAAAGTTAGAGGCACCCTACAATACCTTCCCTTTGAAATTCACCAATGATTCTTTTATCATGTCCCAATAGGTTATCCAATCGATCTTTCTAATCCCTGCAGGTACAATTATGAATTTTCTTCCACCCGAAGGGGGCCAAACAACCCATTTCAAAAACCAACCTTTCAAGAGTCTTTTTTCGGAGTCGACAAGTTCTGTTCCCATCCCTTACTTGCATGGAAAATCTTGAATACAAAGGACAATGCAGAAGTTCCACCAAAACATTTTCTAACCACTGAAGTTGGGAAAGTTGAAGAGAAATATGAATATTCTTCCTAGAGTCTTGAGAAAACGGTCACTATCGCACCCAACCCAATAGTAATTGTATTGAATGCTGGAATTTCTCCAATCCATTTGAAAGCAGCCAAAAAGGACGGTGAGCTGGTTAGGAAGACATTGGCAGCGGCTTAGGATAGGAGGACGTCGGCAGCGGAGTAAGGTTAGGAGGGAGTTGGCAGCGGAGGAGGACGTCGGC
>NW_019104905.1:77146-95446 GCF_001995035.1 Momordica charantia | reverse complement strand
TTTCTCCTTACCTTTCTTTTGTTTTTTACAAGAAGGGACCCACTTGGGCTAGGTTCTTTTCTTTTTCCCTCTTGTTTTAAAACAAGGAAGGCCCACTTACCTAGATACTTAATTTGGGCCCAACGGACTAGAACAATTGCAGAGAAAACAATTTCCTCGTTACACAATAATTAGATACGTAAGTACACTTCAACACTCATAACAATTACCACAGCAGCTCGAAATAAAATGAAATGAAACAATGAAATTAAATAAAAAGAAATTTCTAGGAAAAGAGGCCCGAAGACTCGAGGGTAAACTAACCTGAGTAACACGGGGCGTTACAATTTTCGTATTCATGCGCACATAAGATAAATGAATTAATTTTTTTTTTTTTTTACATAATGATAAGTGATGTTTAAACTTCAATGAAGCTTTAATTGTCGACGATTGGTTGTCCCACGACCCAAGGAGCTAATCAAATGAGAAATTATAGTAGGTGTCCCTATTTGTCACCGTATTTAAAAAAAATGGCGAAATGTTTTTTGTTCATAAAAATTGTCTATTTTTATTATTCTAACTGTTTCACAAGTTTTTATTAGACATTTTTACCCTTCCTATTTCCATATTATTTTTAAATTAAATATAATACTATCTCTTAGATTCTTAGAAACTGTTTCTTTTATTTTTGTTGCCTACATTATCTCTCATTTTAGTTTCTACATCTCTCCTGGATTCTAGTAACCATCCCCACTTTAAAATTAGCTTCAACGTATTTTGTTATTTTGGTAAGATTTTTTCTTTATTTAAATAGAAAGTTTTAACTTATATTTTTATTCTTCCAAATTTTGTTAACTTTTGTTAACTTTTTCTATTAATAATTTCTAAAATATCGTATTACTTTTTCTTTCTATTTATATCCTAAACTTACAACGTCATTTTCAATCATCCCTATCATTCAATTTCTATTATCTTACACATCACCTCTTTTTTTTAAGACATGACTATGCACAAGGTTCAATCTGTGACCTTTTTGTACGATGGTCAATAGAATGAAAAGAATGTTTATACGAATTTTAATGTTGTTGATATTTTCATTCCTGTCGATTCTTCAATTGCTCAATTTAATGATTGCATATTGAAAGAGCTCCATATCAGTCCTAGACAAAAAATCACATGCTTGACGTTATATAGGAATGGTTATAATAAATCGACAATCATTAGGATACTGGAAGATAGGGATGTTTTTTGGGTTTTATCTGTAATTTCAAGTGATATATGCAATGATTGTTGTGTTGTCGTACATGCTAACGATGTTGAAGTGGACGATACCACAAATACAGGGTATGGAGCTAGAAGTTTTAAGTCTCTGCCCCAAAAGAAGGATTATAAGTTTATGGATATCATTCAAGTTGACTCCTTGACATTGGATTTCTTGATAAAAGAATATTGTGTCTTTCAAAGTATGTTTGAATTGAAAAAAGTTGTTTTTGCTCTTGCTTTGAAAGGTAGTTTTCAATTTAAGACTATTAAATCCAATAAAAAACAGTTAGTTGTTTGGTGTATTGATGAAAATTGCAAGTGGTATCTCCATTCGTCCCGATATCAAGACGGTGAGTTGTGGATTATTAGGAAGTTCGTTGCCCACCATAATTGTGCCATTGATGTGGTGTCGAATGATCACAGACAAGCTACATCATTTATGGTTAGTGAGTGTGTTAAATCCTTTCTAAAGACTAGTACTAAGATACAATGTCGACCACGAGATGTTGTCGATTACATGCGTAGAAAACATGGGATTAATATTAGTTATGGTAAAGCCTGGAAAGGACGGGAAGATGCTCTCAGAGCTATCATGGGGTCTCCTGAAGAATCATACGCTCGTATCCCATCATTTGTTGATTGCTTAATTTCGAAGAATCCAGGTATACGCTTATATTTGTTAACTTATACACTGTAAATTCTTACACATACCATGTACATGTATATATATGTATTTGTAAATATATATTTAATTGTTAACAATCACAATACCTTTTTAGGAACTTATACGGAATTCAAGGTTGATTCCGAAGGGAGGTTCAAATATTTTTTTATGTGCTTGGCTTCGTCTATTAATGAGTGGAAACATTCTTTGCCAGCTATCTCCATCGATGGAACTTATTTAAATAATAAATTTTATGGTACTTTACTTTCAGCATGCACGTTAGACGGTAGTTCACAGATATTTCCCCTGGCTTTTTATATAGTCGACTCTGAAAATGATTCTTATTGGGAATGGTTTTTCCGAAACATAAAATCAGCTTTGGGTGAGCCTTGATAATCGTGTTATAATTTTTGATGGACATAATAGCATACCCAAAGGAGTTGTTATGGTATATGATTCTGCTGTCCACTATCTTTATATCTACCATTGGTTGAAAAACCTTAAACAAAAGCACAGATCTAAACCCATCGACTTTCCATTTCTTATGTGTACCAAGGCTTATACATCTGATGAGTTTGAATATTACACGAGGCAGCTTGAAAACATTGTTTCATCCATTCGGTTAGAATTAGAGGGAATTGGTCCCTCTAGGTGGTCTCGTGCTTTCTCTCATACAAAAAGATATGATTTGATGATTACAAACATTTCCGATAGCATGAATGTTGTCTTGAAAGATGCTCGAGAGTTCCCAATTATACCTCTTCTTGATTATACAACGGATTTGATTCAAAGATGGTTTTATGAGCCTAGAAGTTTCTCATGTTTTCAACAAACACATCTTACACCATGGACAGATAATATAGTTCGCTCAAGATTAAAAGACAGCTGGACAATGGATGAAAGTTTGGTTTTATTTACTATTAATTCCTTATTACTATTTTCTATATGGTGAATGTTTAGTGTTTTCTACTAATTTTTATATCTTATTACAATTGCTTATATACACCCTATTAATAAGCATTAATTTGAAATTCACGACCGCCACAAACGTTTCGAGGTCAATATTCTTTCACGAACCTGTAGCTGCAGATAATGGGATCTTTATCTCATTCCGTGTTCTCATGCATGTTTAGCTTTATCCCGTAGAGGTATGGATTTACATCTTTTTGCATATGTGTTCTACTATTTTTCAACGCTAAAGCAAATATACAGTAGCGATGTATACCCAATTGGACGATGTAAACCCTTATCCAACATGCATGATGAACCAATCATTCTTCCTCCCAATGTCAAACGATGTGCTGGAAGACCACGGAAAAAAAAAGGCTTGTTTCTCGTTTGGAAACGAATGCAATTATCAAATGTGGTCAATGTGGACAAGCTGGACATAATCGAAGATCATGCAAGAATCCATTACTAAATTGATTTATTTATTCTAGATTTTTAATTATAGAAGGTTGTTATGTTTTTTCTAGTTATTAATTTTTTATTATGTTCAGCATCTATTATTTATTTGGAGGTTATTGTTCTATGTTATATCAATAAAACTTTGGGTTTTAATTATGTCATTTCAATAAAGATTTTGGTTTAATGTTTCAATATAGATGCCGTAATAGCAATGTTTCAATATTTCAATATATTTTCCCAAAGGTCAAGTCATATAACCTGTATCTATAATGTTTATCAAGAAATTTAGAAGGGAAAATAATTAGACTACAAGAATATGAATATAAACAATGGTATATTCACTCAAATCGTTGAGAAGATGATTATTAAGATTAGTTAAATTTAGATTACAGACTTATACTCTTAACCAATATCCTCTTCTAAGGAATTGATATCCCCAACTATATATATCATGTATGCACCATATGTCTAAATCTATTTTTAAAACAAAAACAGTCAATTTAAAAAGAATTTGAGTCATCTAAAATTATTATAAAAAAAACAACATAGAACAGGTTAAGATCCAAACAAATAGTTTGATTCAATATAAACCTCCAAGTAAGAAGCACTTAAACAATCTCCTCGTCCAAGAGTCTGATATCTCCATTTATATATTTGTATGCACACATTTCACAAAATATTTTTAAAACAAAAGTGATCAATTTATAAAATTGATTGAGTTATCTTAAATAAAAGAACAAACATAAAACACATTAGATTCAATAATAGTTTCTATCAAACATAAACTCCCAAGACATAAGTAGATAGATTAATATCATAATACAGTTTTAATAATCCGAATGAAATACTTAAAAACAATTAATTTCTCTTATGGCTGACTTAAGAGGTGGGATTAAGGTTCATAAAATTCCAAAGGAGGTGTTGTTGTTGTCTTGTTATGCGTTTCTGTTAGGGCATCTATATAAATTTCTCGTGATTCTTGTAAAATGTTATGAGTTGTTGTTCTCCTATCCAATTTACCATCCTGTCCAGGCCTTCGTTCATGTCTCATATTGGTTTTTACATGTTCATAATACAAAATAAATAAGTTTTTCTACATCCTAAAAAAAATCAAAACGTAGTACATAAATGCATGTATTTGGACCTATTTACCTCATCAAGAATTTTTCTCTTATTAGGTAGAAACTGTTTCTGTTCATTCAAACATACCCATTAAAATTAATGACACCTAATAAAAAATATGTGATAAACATGTGACATAAGTAAATGTTGGATACCTCACTGCTTCTTTTCTGTGGGATATTCTAAGGACCGTTTGGAGTTAAAAAAAAATATTGGGGTTATTTTGGTCTTTTGGCAAAAAAAAGAATTAAAATGTGAGATGACACGTGTGTGACATGTGGTTGTGTATAAAAAAAAAGAGAAAGAAAAGAAAAGAAAAGGAAAGGAAAGGAAAGAAAGAACGAAAAAGAAAAAGAAAAGGAAACAGAGAAGAAAGGGAACGAAAGAAGGAAAAGCAAAACGAAAAAAAATGGTTTGCTTTCTCATGGTTTTGAAAGTTGGGGAGATGAGGAAAATTCATGTGCTTGAGAGCTAATGACTTGGGTTTCAAATTTGGTAAGTATTATATGTTTGTGATTAAGGAAGTTTTAGAAATAAACAAGGAAGAAATTAGATGTTGAAATGTCTTTATGGGTTTTCTTCTCTTTGAAGTTGTGTATTCATGGGTGGTTATTGTTATGTTTAAGGAACTGTTAAGAGGAAATTGTGTATTTGCAACTCTCTTAATCGTTTGACGAGGATAAAATTCTGCTTTGTGGGTTTTCTTTAGGTTTAGTGTGAGACATTAATGACTGTAAATGGGTAACAAAAATGGGCAAAGAAGAGAGGGTTTGAAGATGGAGAGGAAGGGTAGAGAAATAGAGAGAAATTAAGTGTTAATCTTTGATCTTTTGGGTACAAATTAAGGAAGCTATGTTGGTTTTTTAAGAAATTGCAGAAGAAGAGAGGTTAAGTAAACAAAAAGGGGACTGTGAGGAAGAAGGAAGAAAGGGGCGTGTGTTATGAGTGGAAGAAGAAGATGATGAATAGTGGAAGAGAGAGAGGATTTATTGTGGAATTAAAAGCAAATAAGAAAAAAAAGAAAGAAATTGGGTATAAAAAGAGGTGTATTGCGTGAGGTGGAGATGAAAATAACAGAAATTCAATGGGTTTTGGTGGGACCCACCTGTAAATGAAAAGGTGGGTTGTTAATGAAGAGAGAGAATGAGTTATAAAATTGGATTTTTGTGGATTAATTTGGAAGATAATGTAATTTCAATTGGAAACAAGAATATGTTGAAGTTAAATTAGATTAAAGCACGAATTAATTTGGTATTGAATCGATATTTTCAGGTCGAGCATAAATTGGAGCAAAGGACGACCGAGTTTAAAGGATTTGTGAGTGGTTACTTTACTAAATGTTTTGGATATTATTATTGGAATTTGTGAGTGGGTTATTCTAGAAATGGTTTTAGAAATATATTATGATAGAATTTCAAGAAAGTATATATTAGGTATGTTTTAGCATTTCTGCTGAGAATTGAAAGAAAATATGTTTCTTCGAGAAATTAGAAATGTTTATGAGAATTTAGAAATGCTTTATTATTTTGAGAAATATTTGAAGAAAGTTATGAAATATTGTTTAGAAAGAGATTTCAGAAATGAGATTAGAATTTCAAGAAAAGTTGTTAGAAACAGGAAAAGAAGAATTTTAGAACAGTTTATGAGATTGAGAAAGAAGTTTCAAACCACCATGTTATTGTATCCAAGTGATTACCTGTATGGTATGTGAATGTGTTTCTATAGTATACCCAGAAATAGAAGGTCTTTGAGACCATTTGACTCCACGTGTTGAGAGAATTACTCTGCTATGCGTATTGAGATTACTCTATGCTAGTAGACCAGAATTATTCTGCTGTGTGTAATGAGATTACACTACGCAAGTAGACCAGAATAGAATATGGATACATGTGTGGTGTTGAGTTTTATCTATCTGTTTGATGTTTGAAAGAAGAATGTTTTATATGTTTTAGAATGTGTTTTATAGCAGGTTGACAAGTTGGCGTAACTAGGTCGCAGGAGAATGCCGGGGCGATAAGGGCCAAATTTGGATTCAAAATCCTGGACTTGGGAGCGTTGTCTTTTCAGTTTGCCCATAAAGAAATTGTTGTTACAAGTTTGATCTGGAGAAAGCTTACTGAGTTTTAGTTGCTCAGGTTTTATGAAATCTAAATGAGAATGTTTATTACTTCAGTTTTATGAAGTTTATTTCAAGAATTGAATTTTCAGTTGTTTATGAAAGAAGTTTTACAAGAATATTTTCTTAATAACCTACCACTCACTGAGCTTTCCAGCTCACTGTTTATGTTTTGTTTTTTTCCCCTCAGGCTGTACCTGAGTATCTGAGTTTCTGAGTTTCAAGAAGAATTTAGTTCCAGTTTCTGCCACCTAGAGTAGTTGAGGATTTGCATATCACTTTGTACGTACTTGTAGTTGTTGTAAAACTGTTAGCACCCTTTCAATAAGGAATGTATAGAATGGATGTAAGAATTGTTGTTCTGTTAAGGTTATTATTTTATTGTTCATCCATTCGGAGTTGTTAGTCAAAGCTCATGTCAAAGATAAGAAGAAGATGACCATTGACTTCGTAGTTAGTCGGGGTCTGTGGTCGGCGCGACTCGTTCTGGGACTAGTAGGTGCTTTAGGACAGGTCGTGTCAGATATCTTTTTTCCCCCTCTACAAATGATTTTGTAGCATAGTCATCAAAATCTGACATAATATGCTTTGTGAGTTTAAAGGTAACTAATTACAACTGTTGTTTTATAAAATATAAAAAGTTTTAAATATATACCTTTAAAACACCCTTCCCCTTCGCTTTCTCTTCAAATTTTCATAGATTTTGGTTTGGTCAATTGACCTGATGAAGTTGTTGATTGTTTCATCCGCCTCACATTCAACGTCTTATGCCTATAGTTTTAGACATTATCAACAATATGATACATTAAATAAATGTTTTAATATAGTTTTTTTTACCTTGCGTGGTTGTTTACTTCCCTGTTGATGTCTCTCTTCCTTGTTTTTCTCCTATTTGTGGTTGGAGTGACATATGTACTGAAACGTTACTCTCTGTTCTTGGTTGTCCTTGTCCACCAAAATTATTATCTTCATCATCATTTTCGTGGTTCTTTCGATGATGTGTTTCATGGTCATCCATATCTTTTTCCTTTATTTTTTCCCTTTCTTCTTCCTCCAGATCATCTAACTTTTTTGTAAATACTGTTGCCTCCTTCAAAGTATCACAAATGCCAACAATATACGATTAAGTTTGCAATTACATCGTAATTAATTATATTTACCTTACATATCACCAAGTCCACAGCCTATGTTGTCCACATTTTCCACAAATTGTCCTCTATGGCTGAATCTTTTCTACTTATGTTACTTTTCATGTAGTCAACCATTAGATTTATGGTACTTACCAACTCATCCATTCTTCTCATAATCGATTCTTGGGTTTGTTGGAGCATGTCAAGACGTTCCATGATTACAGAGTTATGTATGGAGGACTGTTTCTCATTCTTTACTGTTAAGTCGACTATGTCTTCTACAACACTCGGTTGTTTCTCTCCATCTCTCCTTAAATTTGTCTCCTCTTGCAATAATGAAGCAAAGTAAGGCATTTTGAGTTCCCTCRCACTTGTCATCATGGGGACAATCTCCAACTATAATTTAAATACGTTATATCTCTATAAATAAATGGTTTATAATCATTTGTAAACAAATAAGACATAATATTACTTTTGGCGACTCAAAAACTCAAGCCTCTAACTCTTTCCATTCTAGTTGGATGTCTACTGTCCAATTTACAATTCTAGGAGTCATTGTATCTACTTTTCGCACATAGAAGTTTGGCGGTTTACTTAATGTGGGTATCACTTCATATGCCCACACTAAAATAGCATATATGAAGCCACCCATAGAAATTCCTATTGCTCCTTTACTTACCACCGCCTTTTTTCATGTATTCAATTAAAAGGTCAAAAGCAACCTTGCCCCATGGATAACCGTTGAACAAATCTTCATCATCTACCATTATTATATGGTCTATATCTACATAAATAGTTTCTATTTGGCAGCTCTTCGAACCACTATCTTATTCGAACCACATCTTACTGGGAGAGGTTCCTCTCTGATACCATCTGTAACGTCACCCAACCTAAGATTTCTGTTCTTACGATTGAGCCATCGAAAAAGAAGGTGCACCTTGTTGGAATAGATAGTGACTATCAATTCTTTTAAACCTTTCTTGACCATTCTTCAATGATCTCAGGATCCCTCTCATTTGGATGTGGTATCGGTTCATTCATGTACCCCTCCTATCTGGCGTCACATGTAACGCCCCCGAATTTCAACNGACGATCAAGTCAGTATAGGTCGGATTCCAAGTCTAGTTCGAAGCCAGAAATCATCGTACCTGATCGGGGAGTGAGGTCCCCTACTTATGGGTGGTGGTCCCGCTAATCTAGCGACTGTTACATTCGGTAATCTCGGGACCGTCGGTTACATCTGGTAATCTCCGGACCGACGGTTACGCCCGATAATCACGCCGCAGACAGTTGCGCATCTCGGCCCATACCGAGCTCCCCGGTGGGTCGGACCTGGGCCAGGCTCACCTCGGCCCTCACACTTGGCATTTGTCGGCGTTGGTGGCGGCCATCTCGGCCTTCCGAGCAGGGCATGATTCATGAGTCATCTTGGAGCACCAATAGGGGTCTTCCACGTGTCCAGAGTATTCCCTTCCCCAAACAATCGAGATGCTTGTTTTAATCCTAAATGGATCGTTTAAGCTTGCAAACCTTTTGCTCTTGACCTTGTTTAATGAACCCTTATGGTTGGACATATAAATACTCTCTTCAAGATTGTCATTCAAAAAAGTAGTCTTGACATCTATTTGGCAAATTTCATAGTCGTAAAACGTGGCAATGGACAAAAGTATTCGTATAGACTTTAGCATGGCAATTCGTATAGACTCAAGCCTTAAAGGTCTGTACCTTTCCTTCGACATCTCGTTTTTTCTTGTAGATCCACTTACGACCTATAGGTTTGCCCCATCAGGTTGATCTATAAGTTCCCAGACAGAATTGAAGTACATAGACTCCATTTCAAAGTTCATAGCTTTGACCCATTTGTCTCTATCAACATCTTCCATTGCCCTTTTTTATAGGTTAACGGATCCTCAACGCCATCATCAGGTATGAAAACTTGGGATTCTGTTAAACCCAAGTAACGATTAGGTTGTGTCACAATCCTCCCACTACGTCGAGGCACTCTCAACTCTTGAGATAGATGTGACCGACGTTGTAATGCCCCCGAATTTCAATGACACTCCCGAGGTAACCTTAACAAATTCCCAATTCAAACCCCCTCCTAGAAGGAATGCATAAGCCAACAAAAGTAGAAGATAAACCACAGGGASGACCCATATTTCAATTCAACCTTATACGAAAAAAAATTTGCCCTCCGAGGGCTAATCCACCAAAGAAACACAAGTAAATTCTATTCAACCAACAAATCTAGGATAAATGGGAAATCCAAACAATTGACAACATAGGTTCAACGGAAAGGAACAAATTTCTTTAGCGCGTCAGAAACAATAATAACTAATCCACTAGTAACAATAAATCCCAGAATAAATCCCAGTACAAGAATAAATACATTATGTTGCCGACTCAATAATTACGGTGTACTTACTACAATTTACAAGAATCAAGACAAATTGTCGACTAAATGATTACAGTGTACTTACTACATATTACAGCCAATAACTTACCTTTTGATCTTCGTATCCTTTAGTTTGTGGATCCCCTTCCTTGAAATTTGTGTTTTTGCATTTGTACTATTCATTTCCCCTTTTTTACTTCCTCCTTAACAATCATCTACACAATTTAAATAGAAATAATAAATATGTAGTTTTAAAAGTTTTTGGTTAGTTGGATAGTGAATAGAAGAAATTGTCAAAATTGCAAAGTTCTTGTTATGACAATTGGGCACTCTCATTCCTTCCAAGTTGTTCCCTACTTGCATGTCAGTTTTTAAACCTGGTCCAAATTCTTCTTTCTAGTTTTCATTTTCCAAAGTTCAATTATGGAGTAATAAAATCTTTTTACAGGTTTGATTTTTTTTTTTATCAACTGAGAAGTTTATCAAATTTGCTATTTTTCAAGTTAAATATTACTTGGAACTTTAATTTAAGTTCTTATTAAAAATTAATTTGATTTATGAATTTGTATAACAGTATGTCTATTTGATAAATGACTGTTATTTAGTTAAAAAAAAAACAAAAAAAGACTATTATTTTGGAGAGCTGTTATATATACAAAAGAATTTAAGTAGATTTATGAGATAAATATTAAATGAATGCAAAAATATATATAAAAAATACCATAGATTTATTTCATTGTTGCTAATAGTATAAAGTGAGGCACTAAAAAATTTTATCCTATGCACTAGTAGTAGTATTAAAAAAAAACAATAATAATAATAAAAAATACAACCAATAATTAACAACCAAAATTGAAAGTAATCATACATTTTTTACGCTACTCACGTTTCTCTTTACCGTTTTCAATTCATTTTTTTTTATTTCAGTCTCCTTCCTACTATCCGACTTTTCCTCTTGATTTTCCGATTCTGATGTTCTTTCGTATATATTCTTTCTTGATGACTTAAAAGAAAAAAATATAAGTAACATGAGTTGCAAAAAAAAAAAAACATATACTTCAACTTCTACAATATATACCTATTGACATAATCTCTTTTGTTTGCTTGGTCCCCTGGGAAATATATTAGATTACTTGTCAACCCGTATAAATTTTTTAGAATAGATGACAAATATTTATGTCCTTTTGTCAATTCTTTGCTTATTCGATTTTGATGTAGCCTTTTCTTTCTCTCTTCCTCGCTTTTTGATATTTCGTTCCTCAGATTCGGATGTCTTTGTCATGTCTTCTGTAGTTTTATCTAATATTGAAAAACACAAGTAGTTAGTAAACCTTTTAACATTTGGATGCATATAGTATTTTATACCTCTTGTTCCATATGTAATGATATGGTTTCAGGTTTCTTGCTTGAGTTATTTTTCCCAATAGCAGCAAGTAATCTTTGGCTTGACCTTGTTTTCGACTCTATTTTTAACTTCACCATAACTACAAAATAATGCTAAAACTTTACTGTCTAGGAGATGAAAGTTTAAAATAAATGCTTATCTAATTAAGAGAGATTCATAGTATTTAAAATTGTAAGATCCTAAATTATTTGAAAGAGATTAAGGTAATTCTAAGATTTATGGGTTGGGTAGTTCATATGTCGCATAGGCTCAACCGGTTCAATTGAACCGTTTGACCTAAACCAAATAGACAACTAAATATATTTAAGTAAATATTCAAATATAAACTCAAATATATATATATGTTTAAGCAGCACTCAAAGCCAAAAGCGGAGAGAAACGATCAAACCGAAAGTAGAAATAACAGTATGAAATCCAGTGAGAAAGATAGATTATACTGTAGGAGCAAAGTTGTTGAAGAACAGATATACTGATAGAGGGACTTTTGATGTGGTAGTGAGTGGAATCTGTGGCAAAGGTTGAGGCAGAGAAAGACTGTCAATGCAACAATGGGTGGCTGAGGCTGGGAGAGATACCGGTGGAGAGAAAGGAAATAGGGGGTGAAGCAGATTTCCGTCTGATTTGCGGCAGGCATGAAGGATGGCTCAATTTTTCAAAACAAATTCAACAAATCTAATATGTAGAAAAATATCATCTTTTTTCTGATTTTCTTTTTGATATACAAATTTGCTAAATCTTTTTTAAAATCTACGGTTTGAAATTAAAAAATTTGAAATACAGATTTCTTCCGTTTCTTTTTTTTCCTCTAATTTTTGTAAATGGATGGAGCAAAATATGGATAGGATTCTCCTATAAAACAAGAAACATTAGATAAGTGTATTTCGGTACTTAATCATTCTTCCTAGCATCTATACTTGGGGGTATGCACACTATCCGCATATCGATTCATATGCAATAGATCATTGTTTGGTGGAGTTGCATCCCATGTGACTTGAACCCAATACCTCAAGGATATTGTTTGAGGCCCCAAGCCACCCAATCTATGATTTGGGAATATACGATATGAATATCATGCACTATTATTTATATAACTATTATATTGGGAATATAGGATATGAATATCATGCACTATTATTTATATAACTATTATATTTGAAATAATATATTTATGATGACTCCTTTTAGACTTTATTTTTTGTTTATTTCAAATCTTTAAATGGTTTAAAATTTAAAATGAGTTATAATTATTTATTAATTTTTCTAATATGATTAGGAAAGTTTAAAATGTTCCTAGCAATCTTTAATAATCTACTTTTTAAATGGTTAAAAATGTTGATTAGAAATCGAGATTATCCGAAGCGAAGTAGTTTTTAATAGGACTAAAAACAAGGCCTAATATTTTACTCAGGTTCATTAATCTATTTATTAAAAATTAAGTAAAGATTAATGAATATGAATAAAAATTTCTATAATATATCTCTTTGGAATGTTCTGACTATGTTAAGATGTTTAAGCTCACCCAAAGGGAAGACCTTTACTTGGGAACTGACCTAAGAGTTAAATTAGTCAATTTTTATTTAACTTCATGAAGCAGGCTCATAATGTGCTTAGGTTTTAAAGTAGTTTCAAACTTGACAATTCATATTAAAATCAAATTCAACGAACATAAGTGTATATTGAGAACTTAGATAAATGAGCTTATATTAGCCTAATTTGTCTAAGTAATAGAAAATTCTATTTTCAAAATAATGAATATATGAGAAGGATATGTGACAACACATCGTATGGTCTCCATCATTTGTTCATAACATGAGATCCATGCAAGATCTCGCGACAATGTTTGGATCGTCCCCCAACTGTAAAGGGACGTTAATCCTGTAGCAGAAACAAAGATCTTGTTATTGAATTTCAAGGAAAAAACAAACAACACAGTAAAGAAGAAAAATACGGGGGAAAGAGTTTTCCTTTACCTTTGAAGAACTTTTATCCGGTTAAATCAAACGAACACCAGCACGACCTTCCTTGATATGTCTCCGGCGAAGATTCGATTGTGTGGGAACCAATAGGGAATTTAGTGGTCGAGAGAGTTTGTGGTAGAGGGATTTTTTTCTTTGTATCTTGTTTTTGCAACCGTTCAACCAAGAGAGAAAAATGCACAACATATTGTGCAAACAACCAAAGGGTGATGTGGGGTAACTCCTCACGTCACCACGTCACGTCTCTTATACTTTTTTTTTATAATAATTAAATTAATTAACATTAGACTAATTTAATTATGTAATAACTTAATTAATTATTAATCTAATTAATAATTAATTCATTAATAAATTTGACTAATAATTATTAATCTATTTAATATTTAATTAATCAATTTCAAATATTAAATAAATAAATGAATAAATAATTAACAATTAATTATTTATATTTTAATTAAATATCACATATTTAATTAAAACTATATATTTGAATCATTTTTAAGAAAACTTGTTTCTTGTATAACCTATGGTTTTTAATATGTATCAAATTCATATTAATTATTTGAACCCTATTTAAACATTTATCTCATAATATATATTTATATATAATGTATGAATATATATTATATACATTCCCTTATGTAATTTAAACATTTCAAATTATTTCATAATTCTTGATCCTTGTTTTATCCTTTGTGAGCTAGCAAGGGAACCTAATGAACTTATAGATCAGAAGCTCCAACCATACGAGATTAATCGGTCAAACTTATTAACCGAGTTAATCAACATTAATTATTTACGAGTCACTCCACTAAAGACCCACAGCTGCACTCTTCTCATTGCAGAATATTTTCGTGTCCACGACATACGACCATTAATGGCAAGTCATCCTTCACGAGTGTTCGTAACCACATATGTGTCACACTAACGAAAGGTACATACATGAGTCAATATCAAGGTGAATCTCTTGAAAATGTTAGAATTGTAGTTTTTTTATTCCAATACTTGACTTAACGTTCGGTGACACTTGTTGGAGTAGAACTATATAATCTAAGATGATGGGTCACACTAACAAAGGAATCATTAAGGTATTTAATTACATCATTGGAAAAAAAATAATGGTTATTGAATCTTATAGGAATAAGAGTTATTATGGTATAATTTTTGGTTGAGATTGTCTCAAATTTAGTGGCAGGAACACTTGACTAAACCCTACGACAGCACTTATTCTAGCGCTCTAAAGTATCATAGCTGTAAAAATTATTTATAGAGTTAATTTATCAAATTGGTTGATTTCTATGCTAAAAATTTATTGGATATTATTTCCTTTTTTTTTTTTAGTAATATTCTTCTATGTTTCAACAAAAATGTCTTCCTCTCTAATTTATGTATTGGCTGCTGAGAAATTAAAAAGTGAAGATTCTACTACATGGAAAAATAATGTTAAAATTGTACTAGTTGTGTATGATTAATAAATATTTATTATTTATTTTAAAAATTATTATTTAAGTTTTTTGATTGTATGCAATATTTAATATCCATTTTTATTAAAATTTGGAGTTATAAATGTAATATTAATAGTATGTAGTTGACATACAAGAGGATCATATTCAAGTTGTAACCTAAGAAGTCTATGGTACATGGATAAGGTTGGGTGTCCAATCCTGTTAACACTATTGATACTGCCCACTTTGTAAATGTTACAAATGATTTGATCTAAATCATTCGTGTGGAGATATGTGAGTGAGGTATCATATACAATGAGTTTGTATAAGACTGTGGACCACGAAATATTTAATATTTCTTTGTAAATCTGTTAAAAGATAAGATACATATTTTATAGGTTGATCATATGCAACTCGATCTTAATCCTGAACGATTTATGAACTCCTACGTGTGAGGGCATGTCCTTTGATTTACATGGGGAAAGTGGCTTTTGCAGCCGATTCAATAAGCCTACTATTTTGGATAATTGGACAAGTATGGAGCTGAGAACATAATGTTACAAGATGAAATTCATTCATTCACATTATAGGATAAGTAGATGGGTAGTTCCCTTAATTGCTGGTTTAGGGACTTGAACAATGGGCCCCACCCTCTCACTAGCCTAAGAGGGACTTAGTTTATAGCTGGATCATAAACGGATTGTTTATTATAGTATAAGTGGTACTTAACGTATAAAACGTAATTACATGGCCAAAATCAACTTTTAACCCAGCTGTAATTTTTTAACAACTCGTGAAGGATTGATTTGTTGATTAGTGAATTTTGGATTTAGTAATGTAGAGTTTATTTAAGTTTTTTTTTATAGTTTTTAGGGACATTTTCATTGGATAGTTTAATTGTTTTTAGTATTTCTTTCTTTCGTATGACTTGAGTTGAAGAAGATGAGAAAAATAGCAATTAAACAAGCAAAAGCTAGCCAAATTGCAGTGCATTGGGTGCCTAAGTGTCGAAAATGGACAAAATGGTAGAACGTTGGCGCCCAGGCGCCAACTTGCAGAATGTTGGGCGCCTAGGAGCTCAACAAGGCGCCTAAGCACTACAAATGTTGAAACAGTGATTTTACATGCAAGTATTTGGGCACCTAGGCGCTGTCGTTTTAACCTTAGCTGTAAGAGAGGAAAAACATAGGGTTTTTAGATGAAAAGTGATTTTTTTAGAGATAAAACTTGGGATTTTGAGAAGATCAAAAGGAACGCGAAGAACGAATGCTCGATAGATCACCATACTTTTTTTCTTTCTCTTCTTCTTTCTCTCCTTTAGCTTCAACTTCCTTCAGTTATGTTGATTGAGATTTTAGTTTTGAATTCAAGATGAACTAAATACATTTTCTAGGGCATTGATGTAACATTTATCAAACTTTACTCTTCTATGTTCTTTATTTGATTTTCTTTCTAAACTTGTTGGTTGTGAGAACTTTTCTATTCTTAATGGATTGTTTAGACTTGACCATTCTTTACATTTATTCCTTATCGTAAATCGAGGTTGGGAAACAAGATTATTGACTAGATTTGAGTAGTTCTCCCAATTTAAAGCAAGAGATAGAGATATTCTTGTGAATTTTGTGGCATAGTTTTTGGGTTCTACGTGCTTAATTATTTGAATTGTCGGAGTAGTCATATAGATATAGATACTCTAGTTTTCGAAGAAAATCGTTATTGTTTAGAAAGAATATCAAGACAATAGGGTAGAATCTGCCAACAACCATTGTTTATAAAAAGTTTCGAATAAAGTAGTAGGAAGAGTTAAAGGGCAATATCGGTGAAGTCATGCTCTACAGGTCGAATTTACTCTTGATTCTTGATAGTTGTGTTATCTTCTTATGTTATCACTGTAACAAATTAGCCTTTTCATGACGGGCATTGCCCGTCATTAAATAGTTACCATGTCGGTCACTGACCGACATCTATGCGAGTGTCCTTGTTTCCCTTTCATGTTAGACAGTTTTAAGGTCGGGCATTGCCCGTCATGTATATTCTCTTTCCATCCGGACATGCCGGTCATGAAAGGACCATTTTAATGCTGGGCAATGCCCATCATGACGGGCGACAACCGACATCTTTATGACTGTCCTTGTTTTATTAATTTTTTTATGTCGATTTTTGTCTGTCATTGTATGTGCGTCATTGTTTGTACGCCTTCGTATGTTCATAATCTTTTGTGTGACATTGTTTGTACGTCATTGTTTAGGGGTGATTGTATCTACATCGATATGTGCGTCATGGAATGACTATATTTCGTGACAAGCATTGACCGTCATTATTTTGTGAATAAATTAATTAAAAAAATAGTTGGTTGCCCAGACGTCGCTAAGCAACTATATATATTTCCTTCAAACCTATGATAATATATCTCAATATGCAACTAAAACTTTTAACACATTCATCCATTATAAAACAATATCTATTCCAAAATTTAACTCAAAAACTAATCTCAGACTAAAAACACAAATAATCAAAAGTACAAATTTCAACATAACCTCTCCACTTTTAGAATAACTCAAAACTAGCCAACAATATATCTCTCCCTTCCAACCTATTTTATAAAAACTTAACAAAAAATACAAACAAACAAGATTAAGTACAAATTTCATCATGATCTCTCCACTTTAGAATATAACTCAAAACTAACCAACCATTCACACAAAATAATTATCAATATTTATTTAAACTCAAAAACTAATATGCAAGTAAAACTAATTTCAACATCATGATCTTCTAAAACGTAACTCAAGAACTAACCTTAAACTCAAAACACAAATAATTAAAAGTACAAATTCCAACATAACCTCTCCAGTTTTAGAATAACTCAAAACTAGCCAACAATATATCTCTCCCTTCCAACCTATTCTAAAAAAACTTAACAAAAAACACAAATAATCAAGAGTAAGTACAAACTTGGAGAGCAATAATATATTATATTTAGCAACAATCAAACAGTTCTATTTAACACCCTTCCACACAAGAACAAATGGTACCGCCCGTCCCTCCAACAAAACTACATTCAGCATAAGAATCCAGACTTCTATATATTATAAACAAAACAATCCAACACACTCAGTATCATCAGTCAAATACTTCTATAATAATCCAAAACTAATATGTTATGCAGTACCATATATACACCATTCAAACTTCTGTTGGGTACCCTGTCCTAAAACTCGTAGTTTGTAAACAGTGAACATTAATGTGAGGTTATTCAGACAAATGTTGTTAAATGAAAGTAAATTTGTTTTTTTAATAAATCCAATAAACTACGAACCCTTGGCTATTATAATGAGTACTTGGACTTTATGTGGAGACATAAACTGGATCAAGTTCAAGTAAATAGCCTAAACAGT
>NW_019104905.1:58440-69633 GCF_001995035.1 Momordica charantia | reverse complement strand
TAAGTCCAAATCCCAAATCCAAACCATTATTTGTGACCACTTCCCATTTTACAAGAATCACTCATTCCAACATTCACTATTCTTTAAAACTTTAGAGTTYGGAAATTRTTTAGAAGTYCTTGAGGATYGATACTTGGATACTCCGTCCATTTTATATTACTCTGACAGGTGTGCGCTTGCATCTATATAATTGTTACCACGCTTAGCGCGTGCGTTCAGCATAAACGCCCAGTCAGATCCATTGACCTATAAAAGGGCAATGTATGATGTTGATCGAGATCAGTGGATCAAAGCCATGGACCTCGAAATGAAGTCTATGTACTTCAATTCGGTCTGGGAGCTTATAGACAAACTAGATGAGGTAACACCTATCGGTTGCAAATGGATCTATAAGCGTAAAAGAGACCATTCGGGAAAGGTACAAACCTATAAAGCCCGATTAGTAGCAAAAAGTTACACCTAGGTGGAAGGGATATACTATGAAGAAACCTTTTCACCTGTTGATATGATTAAATCTATTAGAATACTTTTATCCATTGCCACTTTTTATGATTATGAAATTTGGCAAATGGATGTCAAAACTGCCTTTCTGAATGGTAATCTTGACGAAAGTATCTATATGGTCCAACCAGAAGGGTTCGTAGAACAGGGTCAGGAAAAAAAAGTTTGCAAACTTAAAAAATCCATTTATGGATTAAAACAAGCATCCAGATCCTTGAACATGAGATTTGATCCTTAAAAAATCCATTTATGGATTAAAACAAGCAGAGCTGCATTGCCGACTCCACAATGAAAGCAGAATAAATGGATTTGGATGCTTGTTTTAATCTATAAATGGATTTTTTAAGTTTGCAAACTTTTTGCCCCTGACCCTGTTCTACAAACCCTTCTTGTTGGACCATATAGATACTTTCATCAAGATTACCATTCAGAAAGGCAGTTTTGACATCCATTTGCCAAATTTCATAATCATAAAAAGTGGAAATGGATAAAAGTATCCTAATAGATTTAATCATAGGAACAGGTGAAAAAGTTTCTTCATAGTCTATCCCCTCTACCTGGGTGTAACCCTTTGCTACTAATCGGGCTTTATAGGTTTATACCTTTCCCAAATGGTCTCTTTTACACTTATAGATCCATTTGCAACCGATAGGTCTTACCTCATCTGGTTTGTCTACAAGCTCCTAGACCGAATTGAGGTACATAGACTCCATTTCGAGGTCTATGGCTTTGATCCACTGATCTTGATCAACATCATACATTGCCCCTTTATAGGTCAATGGATCCTCTAAGTCATCATCAGGTATGGTGACTTCGGTTTCAATTAAACCCATATAGCGGTCAGGCTGTCTCACAACTCTGCCACTACGTCGAGGCTCTCTCATCTCTTGAGAAGGATGTGACGAACCAGATGTGCTTTGTCTATTATCAACTCTTGTTGATGGACCAGCTTGATCAACAACTCTTGTTAATTTATCTGTAGCATCTTTTGAAATCTCTTCTAATACTAGTTTGCTGTGGGGTTTATGATTTCGTATGTGGTCTTCCTCTAGGAATGTGGTGTTTATCGATACAACTACCTTTTCATCATGAGGATCATAAAACAGACCACCTCTTGTTCCTTTAGGGTATCCCACAAAAAGACACAATTTTGAACGACGTTCCAACTTTTTAGGATTTTGTACCAACACGTGTGTCGGATGTCACGATCGTACATTTAGCATGGTTATGACACCGGACAACCCCATATTCGAAAATGATGTAAACTAGCATTACGCCCGGTCCATAACTCATAAGGTATTTCTGAAACACTTTTAGAGGGAACGTTATTCAAAATGTAAGCTGCAGTCTCTACTACAAACCCCCAAAACGAGTTAGGCAATTGAGCAAAACTCATCATGTATCGAACCATGTCTAACAATGTTCTGTTTCTTCGTTCAGATACACCGTTCTGCTGAGGCGTTCTTGGTGCAGAGAGTTGTGACTGGATTCTTTGTTCTATTATATAGTCTTGAAATCTCAAGTCCATATACTCCCCACCTCGATCTGATCGAAGTGTCTTAATTGTTTAACCTAATTGGTTCTCAACCTCGATCTTAAACTCCTTAATCTTTTCAAGGGCTTCAGACTTGTGATGTATCAGGTAAATGTAACCATACCTAGAATTATCATCAATAAAGCTGATGAAATATTCATACCCTCCCCGAGCTCTAACATTCATTGGTCCACAAAGGTCTGAATGTACGAGTTCTAACGGTTCTTTGGCTCGATGATCTTTTCCAATAAAAGATCTCTTTGTCATTTTTCCCTCAAGACATGACTCACATGGCGGCAAATAATCATCTTCTAACTTGCTTAGAAGTTCGCTCTTAACCAATCTCTCAATCCTATTGAGATTAATGTGTCCAAGTCTTAAGTCCAAAGATAGGTACCTTAAGAAACACGTTGCCTTTTAATTTGTGTTTCAGTTGTTTTAAACATTCCAGTATTATAGACAACTTCAACTTTGGTTGGTTTTAACTTATATAAGTTGTTTTCTAGGTATGCAGAACATATTTGTACGCCTCTTTTCAAAATGAGCTCTTCATTAAGATTGAAATTTATGGTGTACAAATTTTCTAGCAAACATGAAATAGATATCAAGTTCATTTTACATGAAGGTATATAAAGAACATTTTCCAAATACAGATATCTATTTCCAAAAATCAACTTAATTCCTCCCACTGCTTTTGCTGAGATGAGCTCCCCTGATCCAACCCAGAGAGTGATCTCATCTTCTTTAAACTGTCTCCAGGAACTAGTTTCCTGAAAAGAAGAACAAACATTATTAGTGGCTCCTAAATCTAGTATCTAGGTAGAATCATCATTCTCCACTATACATGTTTCAATGACTAGTAAGTCGAATTTACCTTGCTTTTCCTTCTCAGCTATTTTCTCGGCGAGGTATTTGGGACAATTTTTTTTCTAGTGCTCATTTTCATTGCAATGCAAACATTTTCCTTTTGCAATCTTTTCCTTGCTTTTTGTTGCAGTCGGAGCCTTCCCCTTCCCATTGTCCTTCTTCTTCCTTCAAATTCCTGTCTTCTGATAAGAAAGTCCCACGAACATAAGTGTAGATTGAGAACTTAGATAAATGAGCTTATATTAGCCTAATTTTTTTAAGTAATAGAAAACTCTATTTTCAAAATAGTGAATATATGAGAAGGATATGTGACAACATATCGTATGGTCTCCATCAATTGTTCATAACATGAGATCCATGCAAGGTCTTGCGACAAGGTTTGGATCGTCCCCCTACGGTAAAGGGACGTTAATCCTGCAGTGGAAACAGATATCTTGTTCTTGAATTTCAAGGAAAAAACAAACTACACAGTAAAGAAGAAAAATACGGGGGAAAGAGTTTTCCTTTACCTATGAAGAACTTTTATCCGATTAAATTAAACGACCACCACCACGACCTTCCTTGCTATGTCTCCGGCGAAGATCCGGTTGTGTGGGAACCAATAGGGAATTTAGTGGTCGAGAGAGTTTGTGGTAAAGAGAAATTTTTTTCTCTGTATCTTGTTTTTGCAGCCGTTCAACCAAGAGAGAAAATGCACAGCTTATTGTTCAAACCACCAAAGGGTGATATGGGGTAATTCCCCACGTCACCACCCTTCTACTTTTGTTTTTTTTATAATAATTAAATTAATTAACATTTGACTAATTTAATTAATTAATAACTTAATTAATTATTAATGTAGTTAATAATTAATTATTTATTTATTAATCTAATTAATAATTAATTAATTAATAATTATTAATCTATTTAATAATTAACTAATCAATTTCAAATATTAAATAAATAAATGAATAAATAATTAACAATTAATTATTTATATTTTAATTAAATATCACATATTTAATTAAAACTATATATTTGAATCCTATTATATACATTCCCTTATCTAATTTAAACATTTCAAATTATTTCATAATTCTTGATCCTCGTTTTATCCTCTGTGAGCTACCAAGAGAACCTAATGAACTTATAGATCAGAAGCTCCAACGATAAGAGATTAATCGGTCAAACTCATTAACCGAGTTCATCAACATTCATTATTTACGGGTCAATCCACTAAAGACTCGCAGCTGCACTATTCTCATTGCAGAATATTTTCGTCTCCACGATGTACGACCATTAATGGCAAGTCAATCTTTCACGAGTGTTTGTAACCACATATGGGTCACACTAACGAAAGGTACATACATGAGTCAATATCAAGGTGAATCTCTTGAAAATGTTAGAACGGTAGTTTTTTTATTCCAATACTTGGCTTACCCTTCAGTGACAGTTGTTGGAGTAGTACTATATAATCTAAAATGATGGGTTACACTAACAAAGGAATCATTAAGGTATTTAATTACATCATTGGAAAAAAATAATGGTTATTGAATCTTATAGGAATAAGAGTTATTATGGTATAATTTTTGGTTGAGATTGTCTCAATTTAGTGGCAGGAACACTTGACTAAACCCTACGGCAACACTTATTCTATCCCTCTAAAGTATCATAGCCGTAAAAATTATTTATATGGTTAATTTATCAAAAATGTCTTCCTCTCTTATTTATGTATTGGCTACTGAAAAATAAACAAGTGAAGATTCTACTACATGGACAAATAATGTTAAAATTGTACTAGTTGTGGATGATTTGAAATTCGTTATAACTGAGGAGTGTCCTCCAGAACTCGTTGCTAATACTACATGAAATGTTTGTGATGCGTATGATCACTGGAAAAGGGGCCAACAAAAATGCCATAGTCTATATTTTAGCAAACATGATCGATCTTGTGGCAAAAAAGCATGAGAGCATGATTACAACATATGGGAGAATGGGAGTCATTAGATTGGGTCAACACTCAATAAACAAAACATGATACTGTCAAATACATTCATAATGCGTACATCAAAGAAGGAACATCAATCCGAGAACATGTTCTCAACCTTATGATCAATTTTAATGTGGTTGAGATGAATATTGTTGGGATCTATGTCCCAAAGCCTCGTAATTAATAAATATTTATTATTTATTTTAAAAATTATTATTTAATTTTTTTGATTGTATGCAATATTTAATATCCATTTTTATTAAAATTTGGAGTTATAAATGTAATATTAATAGTATGTAGTTGACATACAAGAAGATCATATTCAAGTTATAACCTAAAAAGTCTATGGTATATGGATAAGGTTGGGTGTCCAATCTTGTTAACACTATTGATACTGCTCACTTTGTAAATGTTACAAATGATTTGATCTAAATCATTCGTGTGGAGATACGTGAGTGGGGTATCATATACAATGAGTTTGTATAAGACTGTGGACCACGAAATATTTAATATTTCTTTGTAAATCTGTTAAAAGATAAGATACATATTTCATAGGTTGATCATACGCAACTCGATCTCATAATTGGATTTTCATCGCCCAAATCTCATAATTATCCACATTAAGCTTCTCCCCTTTCTTCAATTTAGCAATTATATTTTTTGAAGCAGATGCAATATTTTTAGAGTCTACATGTCATATTAGCACATATATCCATTCACATGCATAACACACTACCCCTTAATATTTTACAAATTTCAAATAAATTTTATCATAATTATTTTGTTCAACACTGAGTCGAAATTTCACTAAGTTTACAAATCATCGTCAATGTTAGAACAAAATAATTATAGACAAACTTATCACATTGTAAAATAAACAAATACTTTACTAAAAAGTATATGATAATAATGAAACACAATCATTATTCATAGCCCATAGTAAAATTGAACCCCGAAGGCGGGCACAATTTTCATTTAGTATATATGCCAGCAACTATATATATACACAAACATGTACATGAAAACATTTACTATTGCATCCGACGAATAGGAAATTAATTTTTAAAAATTTCATAAAGAACTGTTGGAATTTTGTGATTGCAAATAACCACTCCACGTTTGTTTCGGTTTAGACGGATCCTTTCTCCATAGATTGAGGCCTTCCGCCTTTCCAAAGCAGCTCGTATACCGAGCTCATGGACAACAGCTTTGGTCACTATCTTGTAAAGGTCATCTCCACTGTGTCGACTCCAGACATTATCTAAGAAGACCTTAAGGCACTCGAGAGGTAAGAGTGATCTTAAGACACTCAGTCTTTGATCATCTAGCAATAAACCTCCTTCCCAAATAATCATTTGAAGCTAATTAATAACTTGGATTATATGCTGGACTAAGTATATTAAATCTAGTTCGTGACCCGATTCAAAATTTATAAAGGATAAGTTTTCAATCATTTCACTACAGCCCTCCTAACTTTTGTCCTAAGGACCTTTCGTATGTTGATCATCGTTGCCATATTTTCTATAACAAATACAGAAAAATAAATCACGAAGGTGATTATGACACACAAAAAATTAGGACAAAATCACCAAGGAAAGAAAATAAAAATAGATTGTTTTTAAGCAATAAAACATAAAAACATGCAACAAATAGGTGATTTGTAATGGTGGAGGGGGCATATTTTTCAAGTTAGAGGTCAATGGTTTAAACCTCATTAATGTTGGTTTTTCGTGGTGAAGAATTTTGAGACAATCCAATCTAGAGAGATTCACTCCTCTATTTCAAATTTGAATTTTTTGATTTAAACATATCTTTTCCTCTCAACTTTACTTTTTTCTCTAAAATTTTTCTCTTTTTGTTTTTAGCTTTTCTTTCACTAATTTTTTTGCTAAATCTTTTTATTTATCCCTCTAAAATTTATCTTCCAAAAGTTTATTTATATCTCTCTAAACTTATATTTTCATGTCTCTACATTAGGGATGACAAAAATTTCTGTAGGGTCGGGTCTCAAAAATAGGAAATGCATGTCCCGACCACATCCTTAATTCCATTATATAAATAATTAATATATATTATTACACTTTTTTTATCTTGTAAATTCTAAAAATAATTAAAAACAATTACAAAACCAAGAGTTTTTTCGAGAACATCTCTCGGACCGAAGAACAAGGTGGAGATGGGGATTCACAATTTTCACAAGCACGAGAATGGGGGAAAGTATCATCATTCGCACCCACAACATTGTCATCTCTACTCTACATACAATTTTCTTTCACTAATATGTAATTTCAATTTTCTAACTTTTTAAAATCATAAAACTAAAAAATGGTTACCAAACCTGTTTGGTTTTCTGTTTTTAAAAAGAAGAAACAAAAAATGGTTATTAAAAATATATGATTTTAAAACTAAAAATAGAAAAACCCAAAACCAAAAAATAGAAATGGTTATCAAAGGGATCTTTAGTGAAGTTGGGACGTGGATTCAAGATCTCAAGCAACTCGCAAAGGGGTTTGCAGATATCACTTTTGAGTTTGTGCCTCAGGTGTGCAATTCCATTACCCACAGATTAGCTGCATAGGTTGTTCTTCCCACTCAAGTGTGCTTTGGCTGTCTAATTATCCCATCTGGTTGATTTCTATTGCTAAGGGAAGAGTTTTCCTATCATCTAATCCACGTAGACTGTTATATTCTTATCATGTAACCCACGTGGACAGTTATATTCCTTAATAATTAATTAAACTCATTAATAAGTTAACTTTCATTTATTAACACAATTTTACTCCACTATAAACTTATAGTTGCTCTCTTATGCACTATAGAACAGCTTGTGTCTATAATTGTTACATGCCAGTTGATCTATAGTGGAGTAACCTTGGGTTCGTAATGAAAATTAATTAATTAATTTTGTATTGTTGGAGCATATAAAACTACAGGTCTATAAGGTCGTCCCTTTACTAGCTCATAATAACATGAATGGATAAATGTTGAAAAAAATAATTGAATTTGAAACGTTGAAATTCATATTAAATGTAATTAGATACGTTATTAAATAATAAAGATTCAGTCGTGATTAATGTATTTAATACGTCGAATAAAAAATAATATTTTATTAATAGAAAATATTTATGTAAATCAAATAATATAAAAGTTTTTAATAAGAGATATTAAAATCTTATACCCCAAGCTGCTAAAAATAGGACCCTTCACCTAAGCAAAAAAACATACTCATTTTATATTGATTATGATCAAATATTTCCCTATAATTCCTTTGTTTCATTAAAGGAGGTTCCCTACCACTTTTAATTATTTAGAATAAATCGATAAGTTAATTATTAATTTTAATACATGATCAAATAAATTTAAAATATCACGTTCAGGACACATGTTAAGGACTAGTATTTAATGTGTATGTGGTATATTTGTTGATTATTGAAGGATTCTACCAAAAATTAGCGCACCACACATGATCCATTATATGATACATATTTAATTAGCATATAATGTTAATATTAAATGAAATATTAGCATAGATATAGTAGATAGAAATTTATCAAAATCCAAAAGAGGAAATTCCTCATCTAAATTTCGAAGAAGTTGGAAAATTTTGACGGAAGGAACACAATTTGGAACAATTGATGTTCTTCTTACTATAAAAATTTTAAATCACTGAATTTGGAAATAGTAATGTTAGATATCTATAAATGAGTTAAATTTACCTTAATCTATGAGCTTAAACTTTTGGGTTCATTAGTTGTTGTTCATATTTAATACAGTATGAGGTACAGAGCAGTGGCGGACCTAGAAAATTTGTACGGGTGGCTTTATACTCTTTGAAGTCAACAAAAAAAAGTAAGTAATTAAAAAAAATCATAAATGAAATGAACTACAATTTAATACATCAGAATTGTCTTCTCCGAGTTTTCATATTATAAAATCGCTGCATAATAACTTCATTGTCTATCTTATCAAATAAATCTTTCTTATAAGACTATCATTCATCCACTGGTCTCGCATTCGATTACGCCACCAAGTCTTTACAATAATCATAGCATAAAATGTTCTCTCCACGATAGCTGTTGCAACTGATAAGACTAATGCCAATGTGAGCAGCCAATAAACTAACTATAGACTTTATCTTTAGCTGTCATCACCATGTCAAGTGCAAGATCACTAATATTTGCTAGTTCAACAAACATAGTATCTGAAGGCATATCAATGATGTAACTTTGAAGCTGGTCCTAAAGAAGAACAAGATCCATGGTTGAAAAATCTCTAAGATAAAACTGGGCGAGACAAATAAGTTGTTGTCTTTGAAAAGCAGCAAATGACTTGTTTGGTTTCAGGTATGCTACACAAAGAAACAGATCTGTACGTGTTTCGGTAAAACGATTGTTCAGCTCTTGAAGTTGCATATCAATGATCGTGTAAAAAACCTCAACACGATAATGGTGGATATTTGTGATTAGCTGATATTTTCGTGTTTTCCTCCCTCGAATCGAAGACATAACATACATCTCAAATATTTCAATATCATTTATCTAAGTTCTCAATCTACCCTTATGTTCGTTGGATTTGATTTTAATATGAATTGTCCAGTTTCAAACTACTTTAAAACTAACCATATTATGAGCCTGCTTAATGAAGTTAAATAAAAATAGACTAATTTAACTCTTAGGTCACTTCCCAGGTAGAGGTCTTCCCTTTCGGTAACACCTTAACCTACTCAGAACCTTCCATAGATAGAGATATCTTATAGTAAATTTTTATTCATGTTCATTAATCTTTAGTTAACTTTTAATAAATAGATTAATGAACCTAAGTAAAATATTAGGCCTTGTTTTTAGTCACATTAAAAACTACTTCGCTTTGGGATAATCTCGAATTCTAATCCACATTTTTAACCATTTAAAAAATAGATTATTAAAAATTACCCAAAACATTTTAAACTTCCTAATCATATTAGAAAAATTAATAAATAATTGTAACTCATTTCAAATTTTAAACCATTTAAAGATTTGAAATAAACAAAAAATAGTCTAAAAGGAGTCATCATAAATATATTATTCCAAATATAACAGTTATATCAAAATAACACCACATGAATATTCATATCCTATGTCCCCAAGGGATAGCTTGGGTGGCTTGGGGCCTCAAGGAATATCCTACTTGGGTTCAAGTCACATGGGACGCAACTTCCCCAAACAATGATCTCTTATATATATGTACGGGTATGGGGACAGTGTGCATACCCTCAGGTATAGGGGCATAAAGAGGCATGAATCAACCTGCATAATTAAAATAAAAAATTGGCATAATTGACATATCATAGAAAGTAAAAATTAAATTCAAAATTTACACAAAAAAAATAAATAAAAAAAATTTAAAAATTCAAGACATACCTTGGTCTTCCACTCCTTGGCCCAACCCATCAAATTTAAGAATTTAAGAAAATCGTAAATTTGTATTCCCTTCGATTGAGCTCCTTCGGTCGTGAGACAACCAATCATCGACAATTAAAGCTGCATTGAAGTTAAAACGTCATTTATCATTCTGTCAACAAAAAAAAACTTCATTTATCTTATGTGCGCATGAATACAAAACTTTTCACCTCAATCTTTTCATTCATTAACTAATTGTCGAACTCCACTTTGTTCGAATTGGCGGTGTATTTGAATCTTTCAATTGAGAAACAACACTTGAATTTTTTATACTTACAAGAACCAAAAAATGTGCACTTGGGTTGCTAATTTATATAGTTTTGAGAAATAATAAAATCATACAAAGAATCCAATCCTTGTGTTTACAATTTGATTTAATCAAAAGAAATAACCTAGTGCCAAATGACTAAACAATCCATTTGCAAACCACCACATATCATATAAATATGATAAAATTAAAGTACTGTAATGCCCCGCGTTACTCAGATTAGCTTGCCCCGAGTTCCGAAAATTTTTATAACAAAATGGATTTTTATTTATTGACTAATTGATTTATTTCATTGTTATTTTTAATTGATTCATCAGTGATCTTATTTAATTTAAGTGTGACATCTCGACTAGTGTGTATTGTTACAGTTTTAGTGGTGAGTTAGTAGCGTGTAGTTATTTATCAAGTTACATTTAGTACGGATTTCCATTATGCGACACTTGTTTTGGATCTTTGGGCCAATTACGAAACTCTATTATTGGTTTGTTTTAACAAGGAAGGGTTGGGTAAGTGTGCCTTAAACATAAGGAAAAGAACCCAAGCCCAAAGGAGTTAAGAGTTTGAAACAAGAAAAGGGAACCCTAGCCACTTGTTCTCGTTCCTCTTCTCCTTTTCC
>NW_019104905.1:44712-55260 GCF_001995035.1 Momordica charantia | reverse complement strand
GTGCAACAAAATATACAGTGAAAGCAGTGTTTACTAACTTTATTATTAAAAAAAAAAACATGGTTATTAAGTGGAGCCTAATTTTGGTTTACAACAGAATTGAAAAGTTAAAAAAAAAAAGAAAGAAAAAGGATATCAATCCTCCCTGCCGCATGGCAAGGAGGTATTTAAATTTTTTTTAAATGAAAAAGAATTAAAAAAATTTTTTTAAAAAGAATTAAAAAAAAATTGAAAACCCTCCCTGCCATGCGACAGCGACGTGTTGAAAAAAAATTTAATTTAAAAAAAATTTTAAAATTATTTTTAAAATCTTTCTTCCTTTGGGGAGGTGTTGTTTATTAAATAGAAAGTAGTTTGAAAATCCTCCCTAAAATTTTAATATAATAAATAAAAAAGGAGTTTTAAAAACTTAAAAAAAAATTATTGACTTCTAAATAAAATAAATCCTTTTGGCCAATGTTTAATAAGGATTAAAAAATTTGCAGAAATAGTAAGAATAAATTTCTTACTCTTTGTCGATCGAAATAAGATGGACGAACGGAAGATGGTAACCTCAATGATAATCCAAAGCTGCATAAAGAAGGGAAGAATGTGAATACTAGAAGCGAAGAATTTAAGGAAAAAAAAAGGAAGGAATTTTGAAGCCAACCTTTTCTGGACTTCTGTTGTGCTTCTACAAATGCACGTGAAGGCTCAATTTATAGGCAAATACTTGGGGTTCAAACCAGAAGAATAATCCAAATCCTAATTTGAATTGGATTCTTTTTCAAATTATGATTGAAAATCTGATTTGATTCTTAAATTATATTTGACCCAAATCAAATCCCAGCTCAAATATGATTTTCGTTTTCAAATTATGGTTAGAATTTGATTGGATTCTTAAATTTGACTCAAATCAAATCGAAATCTGATAGGATTTTAACTCAAATCCGCCCCAAATATGATTCTTCATTCAAATTCTAAATTTGATTGGATATTAAATTTAAATCCAAATTTTCAAATTTGTCTCAAATTTGAATTTGAACTATTTTCAAACTTTTAAATTACGTTTGATAAATTTCATGTTTTCAAATTTGATCCAAAATTCAAATTTGAACCATAAATCCAACGTTTAATTTAAAGTTGGATAAAAAAAAAATTGAATTCATCCCAAATTTGAATTCAAATTATATTCTGACTTTTAAATTGGATTGGATAAATTCCATATGTTCAAATTTAATCCAAAATTCAAATTTGAACTAAAATCCAACGTTCAATTTAAAGTTAGGATAAATTCCAAATTTTCAAATTTATCCCAAATTTGAATTTGAATCATATTTTGACTTTTAAATTAAATTCAAAGTTAAAAAAAAACTTTTGAARATCATTTAAATTTCAATGGATAAATTTCAGATGTCTCATTTTAAATTGTGCAAATTTATTGTTAATTGGACCTACAACGATATCTTGGTCCACCATTAATATTTTCTTTTTTCAAAATTATGACTTAAATTCATCTTTTTGATTGCACAATATTTTCGAAATTTGGCCACAATTATATTTGGCATAAATTTCGAAAAGGGGACATTTGTAGAACCAAAAAATTTGGGCCAATCATAAACGGCCACGTCATTATCTATTTTATTTAGGGATTAATTATATATTAACCCTAAATTAGAATTAAAGATAATTTCACAATTAAAATATGTAATTGGGTCATATGAGTATTGGGCTTGAAATCGATTTAGTTCACAAACTTAGCCCAAAACCCAATTTACCAGGGGATTAATATTTAAATTTAAATAAATCCATTTAAAGAATTGGGCTTGACCCAAAATTATCCAAGCCCAATGGCCCACCAAAGCCTATGGAAACCTCTATAAATAGAGGGGATCTCATTCATTTTGGGGGGTTCAGAATTGAGAGAATTCACACCAAACTGAAGACTCTTTGAAGACTTGAAGATTCGAAGACCAACTTGAAGACTTTGAATACTTGAAGACTTGAAAACTTTCGATGAACATATAACTTCGATCCAAATTCAATAACATATATCTTCACATCAAGTTCGAGAGAAAGAATCAGAGGATAAGGATTAGAGATTGAATCCACTATAAAACACATACAAACAATATAAAAGTTCAACTCCACGAAACTTAATTTCTTCGGAAATCTCGTGTGAAGAGTAACAAGACGACTTTCCAAAAAAGCTAAGATTGAGAGGTCGTTCATGTTAGTGGGTATTTTACAACCCTCAACCACATGATTTTGGAGGGTTATTTTATTTTTTCTCCACAATTTTACTAGGACAACAATTTTTTCTACCTAGGTGAAGCACTGACCCCATTTATTTTGGAGGGCCCAGAATTGCTAAAGCAGCACTGCTTTTTCTGCAACCAATTTCATCTATAGGCACAAGGGTAAGTCTTAGTCTTTTCATCTCTTAATTTGATGTTTCTCCATCAAATAGTCATCTAGTGCATCAGTGCTAAATGGTATGTAGTTCTTTTGTGTAACTCGTAATTATGTTAGTTTTCAAATCTTCTATATGTAGTGTCGTCGTCAAGAGGGGTCTAGAGAGTGCGGGTACTATGTGGAAAAGTATATACGAGTCCACAATTCTAGTACTCCTATAAATGAACTTGTACGTATTACTATCTATCTTTATGTGTTTATATATCGATTTATTCTTATATTAGGATTGACTTTCGTTTTTGTAGTTTAATAGCAAAAGTGCATATGTACAAGAAGAAATTGATGAGATTAAAATATAATGTGCAACTTTGTTGGAATATTTGTGTAGGCCTACTTATGGATTCGTTTATTTTGTTTTTTTGATGCAAGTATTTGGGTTGTGTTACTCTCTGAGCAGTATTAGTATAATGGAAATACTTTTTTGTTCATATTAGTGTTGGATGTTGTTTCTGTAGTTAGTATTAGTAGAGTGGAAATACTTTTTTATTTATATTAGAGTTAGATTGTTGCTTAATGACCTTTGTGGAGGAATGGGTGATCCTATTCATTTTTTGTGTAAAAGAATGTTAAAGATATATGGAAGTTTATATATAAGTGTTGGATTGTTGCCGAATGTACTTTTTTTAGGAATTGGTGGTTGATCATTTGGTTTTTTTTTTTTGTGTAGAAGGGTGCTAATTATATATGGAAGTTTATATATAGAAGTGTTTGATTGCTGTTGAATGCAGTTTATCGAGGGATGGATGGGCCTACATGAATCATGTGTAGTATGTTATTGCATTTAGTTAATTTTGGATTATTCTAAAAGAGGTAAAAGTAGAGGTCAAGTTGAGATATTGAGAGAGATATGGTTGATTAGTTTTGAGTTGCAATATTGAGATATTATTTTAGGTGAATATGTTGAAAGGAGATTATATGGTTTGTTAGTTTTGAGTTATTCTAAAGTAAAGAGATCGTGTTGAAATTTGTACTTGTTTGATATAATTTTGATTAATTGTGTATTGAGTCTAAGGTTATTTTTTGAGTTAAAGTTATAGAATAGATCATGGTGTTCAAATTAGTTTTAGTTGCATAAATTAGTTTTTGATTGAAGTATTGAGATATAATTTTGTAAATAAGTTGGAAGAAAATATAGTTGGTTAGTTTCGAGTTATTCTAAAGTAGAGGTCATGATCAAATTTGTATTTTTTTTAATTTACTTTTGATCAAATGAGTTTCGAAAATATAATCTTAAGTTAGTTTATGAATTATATTGTTTTAGAATAGATAAACGTGTTAAAAGTTTTAGTTCTATATCAATTAGCTAATTTTATTGAGATATTATTTTGTAAATAGGTTTGAAGAAAATATAATTGGTTAGCCACGTAATTGTTGACCAACTATTTTTTAATTAAATTATTCACGAAATAATGATGGTCAATATCCGTTATGAAATATAGTCATTCCACAACGCACAAATAATGACGTACAAACGATGATGCACAAACAATGTTGTACAAATGATGAAGAACATAAAATGATGCACAAACCATGACGTACATACAATGACAGTCGACAACCGCCATGAAAAATGAAAAGGAACAAGGACACTCATAAATATGTCGGTCATTGCTCGCCATGGTTAACCTTTCATGATGGGCATACCCGTCATTAAAACAAAACTTATCATGACGGGCATTGCTCGTCATTAAAACCGTCTGTCATTGAAAAAGAAACAAGGATACTCGAATAGATGACGGCCATCTTACCGTCATCGTTTCATTTCAATGACGGGCAATGCCTGTCATCTGACCGTCATTTGGCCGGCCAATTCTTTCTCCCTCTAAAATCAAGCATATCATCTGTCTCATCTCATATCCCATCAATCTGGTGGAAGTTACGGTGAGAACCTACGAAAGTCCAACCCCCGACGTTCAGACCCTTTGTTTCGGCAACCTTTGACAAATCTCCCTCCATTATGTGGGTATTCTCTCTATAGGTGAGTAAAGTCGGTTGTTTTCTTTTTCGCATACATATTGGTAGGAATTTTTAGGTTGATTTGCATGTGATTTTTTGCTATAAAATTTAACAACTTTTGGGACTGTTTTCGGGGCTGAAAATTGGAACTCCTTGGACTGTTTTAGGTGTAAAATTTAATAATTTTCGGGACTATTTTGGAGCTGAAAATTGAAATTTTTGGACTATTTTCGGTGTATAATTTTACAATTTTCGAGATTATTTTTCGTTGTTTTGGGGCTGAAAATTGAATGTTTTTGGGTTGCTTTTGGGCGAAAAATTGAATGATTTTGATACTTATTTTAGTACTTTTTTTTTGACAAAATTATAGATTTTATGTGCAAATTAATTTTGAAATGACTATGTCAAAATTCTATAATGACGGCTAAGTAATGTGCTTTCGTGGAGTTATGACTTCCGTGCAAGTACACGAAAATCATCAAGTTAATTTTTAATCTCCTTGTTCGCCATAAAAAAAGAATAAAAAAATTTTTGACATAAAAATAAATTAGTATTCAAAATAAGAGATAAATAGCTTTAAAAATAATGTTAAAAACCTTTTTAAAGAAAGATAAATTTAAAATATATTTTAATTAAAATAAATGATCACTTTTGTCCCAATCAAATATGAACGAATATCAAATGCGAAAACAACAGCCAAAAGTTCTTTCTCAATCACCGTATAGTTCAACTAACTACTATTCAAAGTTTTACTTGCATAATAAACAGGATGAAAAATTTTACCTTTCCGTTGACCCAACATCACACCTACAGCAAAATGACTTGCATCACACATTAGTTCAAATGGCAAGTTCCAATCTGGTTCAATTATGATAGGTGCTGAGCTAAGTGCTTTCTTAAGTGTCTCAAAAGCTTTCAAACAATGTGCATAAAAAACAAAGGGTCGATCCACTTCCAATAACTGACACAAGGGCTTAGAAATTTTCGCAAAATCTTTTATAAAACGGCGGTAGAAACCCGCGTGTCCTAAGAAACTTCTAACACCTTTTACAGTTGTAGGAGGGGGTAGTTTAGCAATCACATCTATTTTAGCCCTATCGACCTCAATTCCTTTTTCTGAAATTCTGTGACCTAAGACTATACCTTCACGTACCATAAAATGACACTTCTCCCAATTAAGCACAAGGTTAGTCTCTTCACACCTTTTTAAAACATTCTCTAAGTTCTCTAAACAAACATCAAACCACTCACCAAACACAGAAAAATCATCCATAAAAATCTCTACCGTGCTTTCTATCATGTCTGAAAAAATAACGGTCATGCATCTTTGGAAGGTAGCGGGAGCATTACAAAGACCGAACGACATTCTCCGGAATGCAAATGTCCCATAGGGACACATGAACGTGGTCTTTTCTTGGTCCTCCGGAGCTATAGTAATCTGGTTGTAACCCGAATACCCATCGAGGAAACAATAACATTCCTTCCCTGCAAGACGATCAAGCATTTGGTCAATAAAGGGTAATGGAAAATGGTCTTTTCGAGTTACCTTGTTTAACCGACGGTAGTCCATACACACTCTCCAACCAGTCACCGTTCTAGTTGGGATCAACTCGTTGTCATCGTTTGTAATCACAGTCATACCACCCTTCTTGGGAACGCATTGAACCGGGCTAACCCAACTGCTATCTGAAATGGGGTAGATCACTCTAGCATCTAACCATTTTATGATTTCCTTTTTGACCACCTCTTTCATTTTCGGGTTAAGCCTCCTTTGGCACTCGATAGAATTGGTGGCTCCTTCCTCCAGGATGATTTTGTGCATGCAAAATGTATGGCTAATTCCTCTTATGTCCGCTATGGTCCATCCAATAGCCCTCTTGTACTTTGATAAAACCTGCAAAAGCAAAGATTCATGTTCATTAGACAAATATGAAGAAATGATAACGGGCAAAGTATCGTTTAAACCCAAATAAGCATATTTTAAATTAGAAGGTAGAGGTTTCTTTTCCAATTCTGGAGGTTCAATGATGGAAGGTTGCAAGGCCTTCAAATCCGCTATTGTCGGCTGCAAAAACTCAAAATGCTCAAATTGGGGCAAAATTGCGCCAGGCGCAATTTTGGATTCTTTTTCTACGGCCTCCAAATCTGCTTCCAAGTCTTCCACCATCATTTGCTGGAGTTCCTCCATGATTGCTCCTATTGTAGAGCACTCCTCGACTTCATCCGGGAGACGCATCGCATCGAGGACATTGAAGGTTACCTGTTCATCATTGACCTTCATCATGATCTCTCCTTTCCTAACATTGAAAACCGTATCTCCAGTTGCTAAGAATGGCCTCCCAAGAATGATCGGCACCTCAAGATCTGCTTCACAGTCCAAAATTATGAAATCGGCTGGAAAAATAAACTTATCAACTTTAACAAGCACATCTTCTATTTTTCCTTCCGGTTTCTTTATGGATCTATCAGCTAGTTGTAAAGTGACAGTAGTGGGACGAGCTTCTCCTATATTTAACTCTTTAAAGATAGAAAAAGGCATAAGATTAATGCTTGCTCTTAAGTCACACAATGCTCTTCCTAGGTTCTTACCTCCTATTGAGCAGGGGATGGTAAAACTTCCTGGGTCCTTACATTTAACAGGCAATGGATTCCCTAGAGCATCACTACTACACTTTGTCAAGGCTACCGTCTCATGCTCACCTAACTTCTTACGCCTAGATATGATGTCCTTTAAAAACTTAATGTAGTTAGGCATTTGTTCTGAAGCATCTATGAGAGGTATATTGATATGCAACTGTTTTAGAATCTCAAAGAACTTCTTAAAATGACCATCCTGATTCTTTTTAACTAGCCTTTGGGGGAAAGGTGGAGGAATCTTAATATTACCTACCTGTGGAGTAGTGCTGGGCACTACTTGCTTACCTTTATCCGCCTTCTTATCTCTTTCTTCTGAACTTACAGGTTCTGCTTTCTCTTCTTGTTGTGGATTGGAGGTGGATGCAGGAACAGGTGTAACTACATGAGTTCCTTCGTCTGGAAGTGAGGGTTTTTCATAACTTTATCCGCTTCTTGTGATAACCGCCTTACAGTGCTCCTTTCCCTCACGATCTCGCTTCGGGTTTTCTGTGTGTCCAGGCAATGTACCTTGGGGTCTAGATTTCTGGTCATTTGCAATCTGCCCCACTTGCATCTCCAAGCTTCTTATCGTAGCATCAGTTCTTGTCATGAACTCTTTCATCATGGCCTCCAAACTTGCGTTGCTACCACTTTGCTGTGTAGTATTTTGACCTCTTTGCTGATTGTATTGTTGAGGCTGCGACGCCGGTTGAGTGGAAACAAGGAGGAGTATAGTTTTGCTTGTATTGTTGAGCGGGTGCTTGTGCACTGCTACTAGCTACTCCTTGGTTACTCCAGAAAAAGTTTGGATGGTGCCTCCATCCAGGGTTGTAAGTGTTTGAATACGGGTTGAAATTCCGCTGGGCACCTTGACCTACATAAAAAATAGACGCTGGATTAGCTGGACAGTTCTCATACAAGTGCTTATAACCACAATAGACACAAGATATATCTGAAATTTGCAAAATAGGAGAGGGTTCAGGTATCGCCGAAGTGACAGTTTTGGTTTCCTTCTCCATTGTCAACTGCTTTAACATTTGGTTCATAGCCCCCATTTGGGCTTACATTGAAGCTACTGTGTCTAACTTAAGGATTCCAGCTGATACTTGCTTCTTTGATAATGACCTTCCTATTTCGCCTTGGTCATTAATGTCTGTCATTTTATTCAAGATATCAACGATCTCATTTACCGACTTCTCTAACAACGAGCCATTGGCTGCGGTGTTCAACATCATCCTTGATGAACGATCCAATCCTCTATAGAATTGTTCAATCTGCACACATGCGGGCAATCCATGGCTCGGGCATCTTCTAAGTAACTCCTTAAAACGCTCCCAAGCTTCTTGAACTGCTTCGTTCTCCTTTTGTCTAAAAGACATAATGTCCTCTCGGAGGTCTGCGTTCCTGGTCAAAGTGTGGTACTTTGCCAAAAATTTCTCCGTCAGTTCTGCCCATGTGTTGATAGAGTTTGGTTCTAACGCGTTTAGCCAAGTCCTTGCACCATCCCTGAGAGAAAAAGGAAACATTTTTAATCTTAGTGCATCCTCAGAAACACCAGGAAGTTGAAATGCATTAGCTATTTCAATAAAGAATTTGAGATGGGAGTAAGGATCTTCATTAGTCAATCCTCCGAACTGGCCCATCGTCTGTAACATCTGGAACATGACTGGCTTGAGCTCGAACTGTGCGGCTTGGGGTAAAGGATTATTTATCCCTGAATTTAGGTTGTGGAACGCATGAGTGATATAATTTCGCATGGCTACATCTCGATTATCTGCTAAAAGGATCGGATTAGGAATTTCTCCTGCTCGGTTTGCTGCTCCTTTATCTGCCATATCTCCATTCACAGGTGGATTCTGTGGCGGTGGAGAATCTTGTGCATTTCTATTCATCTCGATGGTCTCTTCTTCTTCAACTTCTTTCTTTTTTTTACTTTCTTTATCTTTTCTTAACCTCTGCTCACGCCTTCTCCTCTTAAGGGTTCTTTCAATCACTGGATCAAAGGTCAACCAACCAGACCCTGTGCTCATACACAACTCCCTTAAAGGTTAGATATAACAGTTAATTCCAAGGACAGACGTATGCAACAATCACACAATGAAATAATTCACTTGAAAAGAATATGATTTGAAAACTCAAGTCCCCGGCAACGGCGGCAAAAACTTGTTGGGATTTTCTCTACCTTTAAAAAGATTAGAGACTCATGCAAGCGCACACGGTCACAAGTAATACTCGGAAGTAATCCAAGGTCGAATCCTCAGGGACTTGTTGCTTTTCAAAATAAAGTAATGCAGTGAAATAGTTCAAATATGCAATTGTGATTTAGGAAGAAAATAATGGTGAAATGTGTTGTTTGGGGTTTTAACTATCAAGCAATTTAATGAAACTCAACCTCCTTGTCTCCTACCTTAGTTCTGATGCAAAACATGGAAAACACACTATGTTGAGAAAATGCACCAGGCGCAATTCCTGACTTATCTTGGGATTTGAGTTCTACTCTTTCACTACCGCTTTTGGTTGCTGCAGAGGCTAGGGTAACCTACAATCATATTTCTATGTGTGATTACAATCCTAGAGAATATCTACCAACTCATTTGCATTGTGGGTCAGAGGGCCTATGCCTAGGACCATGTTTTATGCGCTTATTCCTAAGTCACATCCCATATTGGTTTCCTATTATTTTACCTAACTCACCTTTCCCAAGGTTGGGCTTTAGTGTATAAATCAAGTTCCCATTGCCCAAATGGAAAAAAGATATAAAGAGAAGTTTTTAGAAACCAACCCAAAAAAGTGCCAGACGCAATCTGGCCAAAATCCCGAGCGTGTTGAGGCATTCCACAAGGAGGTTGATAACTAATTTAGAACATAATTAAATGAAAGTAAATGCACGAAAACATAAAGAAAGTATTTTTCATTGAATTTAAATGAATAAACGAGCCGTACAAGAAGTTCTAGCTTAACCCTCCTCTCTCTCGAGCGTGAGGAGAGTTGAAACTCGCTAAAGAACTTTAAAAGAACAGAATGAACAAAGAACGGAAGTAAGAACTTGAATTAAAAGCACTACGAATGGTAAAAGCGTGAAAAATAAAGAAATGAACAACTAGAACATGAACATAAACCCTAAAAACGTGTTCTACAACTAGAGAGCATCTAAAAGAAGATGAAATGAAGCTTGGAAGGGATGATTTGCTGAGGGATGGATGGCTTCCTTTTATAGCACCATAGGTTGGTTGAAACTCCCCTCCATTTTAGGTGGAAAAGGGTTGAGATTCACCTAACCACCTCACTTGGACTTGGACTCACGGTTTTGAACACGTGGGAAATGTCCTCCTTGCCCTTCATTAATCAAAACGTGCGTTTTGACAAATTGCCTTCCAAAAATGCGCCAAGCGCAATTCTGCAAAAGACAGAATTCTGTTATTTTCTTCCAACTTTGACTGCATTTATCTCATATTTTTTCTAAAGTACCATAGTTTGACTTTTATGCATAAATAATCTATGTATGTTCTACTTTAAGAATAT
>NW_019104905.1:17369-40863 GCF_001995035.1 Momordica charantia | reverse complement strand
AGACGCTGAAGGAAAGGTACAAACCTATAAGGCGAGACTTGTGGCAAAAGGCTACACACAAAGGGAAGGGGTGGACTATGAAGAAACCTTCTCCCGTGTAGCTATGCTTAAGTCTATTAGAATACTTTTGTCCATTGCCACATATTATGACTATGAGATATGGCAAATGGACGTCAAGACTGCTTTTCTGAACCCGAAGGGTTCATAGAACAAGGTCAAGAGCAAAAGGTTTGCAAGCTTAAACGGTCCATATATGGACTCAAACAAGTTATGGTTTTGACCAAAACGTTGATGAGCCTTGTGTATACAAGAAGATCGTCAACAACACCGTAGCCTTCTTAGTGTTGTACGTGGATGATATCCTACTCATTGGAAATGATGTAGGATACCTCACTGACATAAAGAAGTGGCTAGCGACTGAGTTCCAAATGAAAGAGTTCGGAGAAGCTCAGTATGTTCTTGGCATCCAAATTCTAAGGGATCGCAATAACAGAACGTTAGCCCTATCTGAAGTAACTTATATCGACAAGATACTTGTTCGATATTCGATGCAGAATTCCAAGAAAGGTTTGTTACCCTTCAGGCATGGAATTCATCTGTCTAAGGAACAATGTCCTAAGACACCTCAAGAAGTTGAGGATATGAGACGTATACCCTATGCTTCAGCAGTGGGTAGCTTGATGTACGCTATGCTGTGCACGAGGCCTGACATTTGCTTTCCGGTAGGGATGGTCAGTAGGTACCAATCCAACCAAGGATATGATCACTGGACTACTGTTAAGGGAATCCTCAAGTATCTTAGGAGAACGAGGGACTACAAGCTCGTGTATGGCGCTAAGGATTTGATCCTTACAGGATACACTGACTCTGACTTCCAAACAGACAAGGATTCAAGGAAATCCACGTCGAGGTCAGTATTCACTCTTAACGGAGGAGCGGTAGTTTGGCGAAGCATCAAACAAGGATGCATCGCAGACTCCACGATGGAGGCTGAGTATGTTGCAGCTTGTGAAGCAGCAAAAGAGGCGGTTTGGCTTAGAAAGTTCTTGACAGATTTGGACGTCGTTCCAAACATGAACTTGCCCATCACACTTTATTGTGATAACAGTGGTGCTGTGGCAAATTCTAAAGAACCTCGAAGCCATAAGATTGGCAAACACATCGAAAGGAAGTACCACCTTATACGGGAGATAGTGCAGCGAGGAGATGTGATTGTCACGAAGATCGCTACAGAGCACAATATTGCTGATCCTTTTACAAAAGCACTCACGGCTAAAGTGTTTGAGGGCCATCTAGAAAGTCTAGGTTTACGAGCTTTGTACAGTTAGTCTAGGGCAAGTGGGAGAAATGTAATTTGGTATAGTGTATGCCCTAGTTTATTGTATTTTCCCTTTGCTTTATGATAATGTACACCCCACTCGAGTTTGTTGAAGTGGGAGTTTGTTGGGTGTGTTGCCCTAAACTCGTAGTTTGTATTTTGTAAAAACAAATGTCTAATTTATTTTTTACTTGTCCATTATCATTTAGCATAAGACCAACAAGATCTCGGAGTGCTAATTTATTTTTGCAGGTTTTCTTATCTTGGAGTGTTCTCGAAGACTTATTGTGACTATCGATATATTTTCTGTACGAACCCCATTTGTCAACTATTATTTTTCTATTAACATTCTACAATCGTCAGATTAAGGTATTGTTGGCTATTTTCATACGTCAAATTTAACCATTAACGTTTTGGTCATCAACTATAATTATTAGGAAAATTTAAGGTAGTGGTTAAATTTAGACACCCGTTTTAATAAAACGGCCAATAGTATCATATTTTGCATCCAAACCAATTTTTGGGAGGTTTAAAGAATTTACAAGTTTCCAAATTTGAACAAACTTCCTATTCTCACATTTAAGGGATTTACTATATTTGATTTTATATTTCCAGCAATTAAATTGTAGTCTTCAATTAGATTTGAATTTGAATTATTTTATAAAATCGATTAATTTTATTTTTAAATAACGTTAATTTTTTTTAACCAAATTTATTTGATTGGTAAATATTTCTCAAGTTTATCGATATTTAGTTCTTCCAAGCTCTTCTCTCTTCAATGACCAATTAATGATGGCATATGTTTCATCCTTCCAAGCTCTCTCCTCTGCAACAATGGAACCAAAACAATGTCTATAACGATTTCAAAATCGATATGCCAGTTTGCAATAACTCTATTGATGGGATGTGAATCTCGGAGCGAAAGCGGACCTTCGTTCATGATTTCTGAGAAACAAAATCAAAAGTGTTAAGAAGAAAATACAGAGGAAAGTCTTTACGTTTGAAGAACAGTTCTTCAATGATTTCCTGACGAACACCACCAAACGATCTTCCTTGCTATCCTCTTGGGTCTCGAGATCGTGCTTGTGGGAGCAACTCGTTTGGAATGATAGGGAGAATTGAGAGAGAGAGCTCGAGAGAGAACCAAAGCCTTGGGAGTTCTATGTTTTTCTTCTTTTGTTTTTCTGCAGAACCGTTCTGCATACAAAAAAAAATAAAAAATACAAAATGACGAGTGAGTTACCCCCACGTCATTAAACTTCCCACTCCCCTGCTAAAATGCACGGGAGTTATTAATTAATATTAATTAATTAATATAATTAATATATTAAATAATTATTAATCAAATTAATAATTAAATAATAATTAATTAATTAAATGTAATATTAAATATCTCATATTTAATTAAACCATATTCTCTCTTGTATAACCTATAGATTTAATGTACACCTTATGTGCATTAATTTATAACCTATAGTTTTAATATGAATCATATTCATATTAATTTTATTTGAATCTCATTCAAATAATTTCTCTCATAATATATAGTTTTAATTTAGAATTAACTATATATTATCATGTATCAATATACATATATTCCCTTGAGCAATCTGAACCGTTCAAATTCTTCCAAAAACTTGATCCTCGTTTTACCCGTTATGAGTTAGCAAGGGGACCTAATGGACCTACAGATCAGATGCTCCAACGATGCGAGATTAATCGATCAAACTCATTGACCGAGGTAATCAACATTCGTTAACTACGAGTCACTCTACTAAAGACCCGCAATTGCACTCTTCTCACTGCAGAATGTTTTCGTGTCCACGGATATACGACCATTAATGACAAGTCAACCTTCCACGAGTGCTCGTAACTCAAGTTGGGTCAAATTACCGTTTTACCCCTGAGTTACATCTTACTCTTTAAATACCACTGCTCCATTAATGAACAACCCGGTTATGTTCCGACCAATAACCGGAAGTTCCTCTGGGCCAATGAGAGGGTGGGGCCCCTTGTTCAAGTCCCGGAGTCAGCATTGAAGAGAACACTCATCTACTCCCCTAAAGTCGGGAAGGAGTGAATTCCATCTTGTGAAGTTATGTTTCAAGCTCCCCACTCGGTCTCGTCCTCAAAATGATTGGAATATTGAGTCGGTAACCCGAGCCACTCTCACCCATACAGATCAAAGGACGAGCCCTCACGGGCAGGAGTCCATAACTCACTCAGGATTGACAATGAGTTGTCTGGTCATCCTATGAAATAGCAATCTGTTAGTCAACGACGTTACATCTAAAGATTGGCTATTTCGCAGTTCAGTCTTATACAAACTCATTGTATAGGATACCGCCACTCGCATGTCACCACACGAACGACCTGGATCGAGTCGTCTGTAACATTTACAAAGTGGGCCATATCCACAGTGTTGCCAGGATAAGGTACCCAGCCTTATCCATATACTATAGACCCCTTAGGTTATTCACGGGACATTATTCACTCGTATATATACCTCGCATATCAGAGGTATATCAAATATATACCTAGTATATCAAATTTATTGGTTACAATAAAATAACCTTGGATGTTTAGTTTATTGGATTTTGGACAATGCAATGCTATGAATTCAACAACAAATTTATTGAAAAAAACTTTATTGAATATACATTTGTTTTTACATAAATACAAACTACGAGTTTAGGGCAACACACTCTCACTTGAACTAAACTCGAGCGGGGTGTACATTATCATAAAGCAAAAGGAAAATACAATAAACTAGGGCATACACTATACCCATTACATTTCTCCCACTTGCCCTAGACTAATCGTACAAAGCTCGTAGACCTAGACTTTCTAGATGACTTTCAAACACTTTAACCGTGAGTGCCTTCGTAAAAGGATCAGCAATGTTGTGCTCCGAAGCGATCTTTGTGACGATCACATCTCCTCGTTGCACTATCTCTCATATAAGGTGGTACTTCCTTTCATTGTGTTTGCCTCTCTTGTGGCTTAGAAGTTCTTTAGAATTTGCCACAACACCACTGTTATCACAATAAAGTGTGACGGGCAAGTCCATGTTTGGAACGACTTCCAAATCTGTCAAGAACTTTCTAAGCCAAACTGCCTTTTTTGCTGTTTCACAAGCTGCAACATACTCAGCCTCCATGGTGGAGTCTGCGATGCATCCTTGTTTGATGCTTCGCTAAACTACCGCTCCTCCGTTAAGAGTGAATACTGACCCCGACGTGGATTTCCTTGAATCCTTGTCTGTTTGGAAGTCAGAGTTAGTGTATCGTGTAAGGATCAAATCCTTAGCGCCATACACAAGCTTGTAGTCCCTCGTTCTCCTAAGATACTTGAGGATTCCCTTAACAGCAGTCCAGTGATCATATTCTGGGTTGGATTAGTACCTACTGACGATCCTTACTGCATAGAAAATGTCAGGCCTAATGCACAGCATAACATACATCAGGCTGCCCACTACTGAAGCATAGGGTATACGTCTCATATCCTTAACTTCTTGAGGTGTCTTAGAACATTGTTCCTTAGACAGATGAATTCCATGCCTGAAGGGTAATAAGCCTTTTTTGGAATTCTGCATTGAATATCGAACAGGCATCTTGTCGATATAAGTTGCTTGAGAGAGGGCTAACGTTTTGTTCTTGCGATCCCTTAGAATTTGGATGCCAAGAACATACTGAGCTTCTCCCAAATCCTTCATTTGGAACTCAGTCGCTAGCCACTTCTTTATGTCAGTGAGTTATCCTACATCATTCCCAATGAGTAGGATATCATCTATATACAACACTAAGATGGCTACGGTGTTATTGACGATCTCCTTATATACACAAGGCTCATCAACGTTTTGGTCAAAACCATAAGATTTGATCGCAGTATCAAACCTTATGTTCCAAGATCGAGATGCTTGTTTCAGTCCATATATAGACCGTTTAAGCTTGCAAACCTTTTGCTCTTGACCTTGTGCTATGAACCCTTTGGGTTGAGATATATAATTACTTTCTTCAAGATTGCCATTCAGAAAAGTAGTCTTGACGTCCATTTGTCATAACTCATAGTCATAATATGTGGCAATGGACAAAAGTATTCTAATAGACTTAAGCATAGCTACAAGGGAGAAGGTTTCTTCATAGTCCCCCCTTCCCTTTGTATGTAGCCCTTTGCCACAAGTCTCGCCTTATAAGTCTGTACCTGTCACTTCCTTTCTCGATCGAACCCAACGACCTCTGAAGGAAAATTCCCCAGATGACTTGGCGCTCCACCCAAGTTTGTTGCTTTTCTAGAGACATTACCCTTGAGTTTAGCACCAACTGTAATCTTCTCCCTCAATGCACTATCTCGCCTGTGTGACTTCATCAGCTTGCTCATCCGTCTGACAACTGTGATATTATACCGACAACCTGGTTGAATATGTCACTGAGTTGTTCACCTTACCCTTTCTGTACTTCCCAACTGTTGTACTTGAACTCATGGCAGACTCATCTGATTTGTCCTGATTGTCAATGCTCTGCTGATTCTCTAAGGTCTCGCCCTGAACCATCTGCAGCTACTATGTGCATTCTCTATTTCTCAGATCTTCTGGCAACCTCAAACTCCGACACATAAATAGAAGATCTCTTATGGCCTGTTGCTACCACTCTACATTCTCTCTTGAGCTTTCAACAACCCCCCAACAAACTCACTGTTGTAGCCATCATCATCTATCTTCCATGTGGATAACAAATTAAATATGAAGCTAGGACAATACCTGACGCCTCGTAACACCAACTCGACCCCTTCGCCTGTCTTCAAACAAACATCTCCAATTCCTCTCACCTTGGAGATACTCTCATTCTCAATCTCGACTGAGTCATAATCACCTGCAGTAAAAGATGAGAACCAACGTCTGTCTGAAGTAACATGCACTGATGTTGCAGCATCCACTACCCACTGGTCTACAGATATATTCCTCTGAACACAAGCCAGAAACTCTTTAATCCGTTCTTCTCTTGTTACGACGTTTGTAGAATTGTTCTCATTCTCAAAATCTTCTTGGAACTTTCTACAAAAACGTTTCACTTGTCTCTTCTTGTGGTAGTAAAAACACTCCACTTTCCCACTAAAACTCCCACTACCCCTACTATATCTCTACTGCTGCTTCCCATTGTAATTCATCTTTGCCTTCCCTTTGTTCTGAACTACCAAAGCTGATTCAACCCCGTTTTCTGCCCCTCTAGTAGATGCATACATTTTCCCTAATTTTCTTCGGGCTTCCTCAGATAAGGCAGCATCACAAATAGCTAAAAATTTCAAGCTATTTTCCCCTAGCAAATTCGACACTGCGGTCTTCAACGTCTCCCAACCGTCAGGCAAAGATGTCAACAGCCTCATAGTCTTCACCTCTTCCTCAATCTTGAAACCCATCTATTCTAATTTGTTTATGATATCGGCGAGCTCATTCATGTGGGAATTCACCGAGGATCCCTCATCCATGTGGATATTAACATTCTTCGTCCATAGAAGTATTTTTGTATTGGCAGAAGATTTTTCATACCTATCTTGCAAGGCCTTCAACAACTCCTTCGCTATTGTCTCTTTCGCCACCAGACTACGAACATTCATCGACAACAACATTCTGATGTACGCAACGACCTGCTCATCCATCTCATTCCAATCATTATCCGTCATCTCTTCTGGTCTCTCCCCTAAAGTCTTATGTATCTTCTTGCACGTACGAAGATCCTTTATCTGCATCTTCCAAAAAGTGGAATTCTCTCCAATGAACTTTAGAACCCCTTCATAGTAATAGTGTGCGTGATATTTGTCTCCTATAATGCTGCAACCCTACAGCTCTGATATCACTTGTTAGAAAATTAACAGTCCTGTATAATTTCCCCTTCCATAGAAAATATTCACACACAACAACAATATGCAAATATGGAAGAAAACTGTAAATAACAAGAAAACGACAAAACAAAATTATACTTGTTCACCACTAAGAGCTACGTCCAGTCTTCCACTCAGATGTGGGTAATTCACTAATAATCATTAAGGATTGGATACAAAACTCTCCCAAAAAATATCCTCTAGAGGTCCCAACAAAAGCCTCCTAGCTTCTAAGTATTTTACACAATTAATACTTAGGTATAGGAATGAAAAACACAATAGATCAAGATACAATTACCCCAATAAAGACAATCCTTATCTCTCCCAATGTCTCTACCAATACCTGAGCTGCTACCACAAAAACTACTGCAAAAAACCCTAATTTGGCTGCCCCTAAAATTCTAACAGCTACTCCCCACAAAACATAAAACTCATATATATATGAGTATGTGAAACCTAAAAATAAATGTTTGAGTTTTTGGCCCATTATTTGTTTTTAGTCATTCCTTTTATTTATTTATCTTATTTTGTATCCAAAAATCCCAACACGAAGAACATGAAACAGAGAAGGATAATTTCTATTTTTCATGCTTATCAGTTATATTCTTTTACATTACAACTTTTCTAAGTCACTAAGTCATGAATGTTCCTAGCTTTACTGGATTGGAGATGATGACGAACCTGCTTGGCAAGCTTAATGTTAGCGGTTTGGTTGTTTCGAACGATCTCAATTAGCTGCTGTATCATAGATCTACTCGTGGGTTTGCCCATAGTGGTCTAGTCGCGTGGCTCACCTTCGCCAAACGTGGGCTCGTGGCTGCCGATCTGGGTTGCTGGGGAACATCGTCGGATAATGCCGGCCACAAATCTAGTTCGTAGAGGAGTTGCAGCACCGCTGTGGGTCCGGATCTGGTCCATGGGATCGGTGCCGCCGCACTGAGGTCTTTGGTAGGGTTGACTTTTTACTGCAGAAATATGTGTCGATGGCCTGTTTGAGGGATTTTGACCCCTTTCCCATTATTATTTTCCACAAAAGATTACATATTTTAAAAGTATAACATTTCTAGATAAATTGCAATATATGATACTTTAGGAAAAAAATGAGAAAAACATGGTCAAAGTTCGAAGAAAATAACAGTTTTATGTTTTTGTAAGAATTACGCCTGGCGCAGTTTTGAAGTCCAATTTTTCCAAAACGTTCGTTTTGATTAATGAAGGGCAAGGATGACATTTTCTATGTGTTTGAATTAAGCTACAACCGTTAGTCTAAGTCAAATGGAGGTGGTTAGGTGAATCTCAACTCATTCCCACCTAAAATGGTGGAAAGTTCAACCAACTCAAGGGCCTATATAAAAAAGTCATTCCTCCAGTATCAAATCATCCCTTCCAAGCTAATTTTCACCTTCATTTACTTTCTCCTTCGTTATAGAACTCACTCTTAGGCTTTAGATTTATATTTTAGTTGTTAATTCCTTGTATTTTCGTACTTTTGCTTACTGTATTGCTTTTGATTCAAGTTATACCTTTTGTTCTGCATTTATTATGTTCTTATTAAGTTCTTTAGCGAGTTTACACTCCTCTCACGCTCGAGAGAGAAGAGSGTCAAGCTAGAACTCATTGTACGACTCATTCATTCGTTTTAATTCAATGAAAAATACTTCCTCTATGTTTTCGTGCATTTTCTTTCCTTTAATCATGTTCAAAATTAGTTATCAACCTCTTTATGGAATGCCTTAGTCAAAATGATTTTATTTTCAAAACGCTAGGGATTTGTCCAGAATTGCGACTAACACTTTTTTGGGTTGGTTTCTAAAAACTGGTTGGTTTCTAAAAATTTCTCTTTAAGTTTTTTTTTTCCATTTGGGCAGTGGGAACTTGATTTATACATTAAAGCCCAACCCTAAGAAGGGTGAGTTAGGTAAAATAATGGAAAACCAATATGGGATGTGGCTTAGACATAGGCGCATAAAACATGGTCCTAGACATATGCCCTCTGACCCATACTGCAAATGAGTTGGTAGATATTCTCTAGGATTGTAATCACACATAGGAATATGATTGTAGGTTACCCTAGCCTCTGCAGCAACCAAAAGCGGTAGTGAAATAGTAGAACTCAGTTTTCCAAGAAAAGCTAGAATTGCTCCTGGTGCATTTTCCCAACATTGTGTATTTCCCATGTTTTGCATCAATATTAAGGTAGGAAGCAAAGAGTTTGAGTTTTATTAAATTGATTGATATTTAAAACCCCAAACAACAACATTTCATCACTATTTTCTTCATAAACCACAATTGCATATTTGAACTATTCACTTCTTAAACATTGTTTTGAAAGCAACAAATCCCTGAGGATTCGCCCTTGGATTACTCCTAAGTATTACTTGTGACCGTGTGCGCTTGCATGAGTCTCTAATATTTTTAAAGGTAGAGAAAGTCCCAACAATCTCACTGGAAACGAAATGGAAATCTGCATGTCGTCGCCGCTAAATTGATCTAAATGTTGCGGATGTAGAAGAAACGATGTTGGATCATCGCTGATCTGTTTGGGTATTCGTAGATCCGATTCGGTTAGTGTCCGCGCGATGCTAGAACGATGTCGTCACCTCCACCGCATGTAGTTGTGCACCACCGTGGATCTTAAATCCCGTTCAGTTGCTCCCGCTGGAAATCATCTGCTGTTTGCCGGAGATAGTGGGTAGTGGGGTGGCTAAGATTGAATAGAGGGAGGAAGAGGAATGAGGGAGAGAAAAAAGAAAAAAAAAAGAAAGAACGAGAGAGAAAAGGATCTTCCAAAAAAAGAAAAATGGTAAAGATGGTGTACGAGAAAAGATATAATAAGAAAGGGAAACAAAAGTGGCTTCTGCCTTATTTCAAAAAGGAAAGAAAGTAAAAAAAAAAAAGGAGAAAAATAATGGAAGAGAAAGATGGGTTGGGGTTTCTTTCTTTTTATTCCAACAGAGAAAAACCCATGTTTCTTAAAAATGTGGACCACCACATGAACCGGACCTACATATTCATTAATATTTTCTTATTTGTGATTATTATGTGATTGGATTTTTTTTTTAAAATCTCTCTGTTTTAAATATTTCATAATTATTAATTGGTCAGAGGTTCCCTTAGCATCAACGTTGGATAATTATTCTCGACAAATACCACGATTGTGGGGGACGCCACTAGAAAGAATTTGAAAGATGGAGAAACGAGAAGGAAAACTGAATAGGTGAATTTCATATTCTATATGATTAAGTCTTGTGCAATAATAAAATTCTCATGCATATTTGATCAGAAAGATGCATATTTGATTTTATATTCTACATTATGAGCATGAAGTTTTAAATTAATTACTTTACGAGGTTATAATAATTTTCAATTAATATTATTGTCATAGCTTGAACATGATATTTATGTTGGAAAATTTAAACAAATCCTAATTCATGATTATTCTAAAATAAAAGTCATAAAATTTCATAATAATCAAGACCAAGTATCTAAGCATGGAAGAAAACCACAATCTATAAAGAGATTAGAATTACCTTGATCAATTAGATAGATTGACCATGATCTGCAAGAAGTTGTGTGGTTTTTGGTTCTCCTCAACTATGCAACCTAGACCAAATATGAGTAATACTCTCTATTTGATGGGGAACAGGAGGCTCAAGAAGCATAGTGTATTGGGACCATAACCATATATTTATAGGTTAATCATAGGGTTTCCAATAATCCTCTAAGATTAATGAGCTGGTTTCTACTCAGCAAGCCACACCACTCAATGGGAAGTCATGGGCCCATAATCAAGATCACTCATATGCCCATTAAATAGCCCAAATATAATTGCTCTTTAATTTGTCACCCACATATGAATTAATTATTAAATTAATTCCAACAATCTCCCACTTGGGTAACAATTTTCTTTACTAGCAATTATATTAATTTATTCTTTAGTGCACAACTCAATGCTATTAAAATAAACTTCCCTTTAATAACAATTCAGTCCATCTCGCATATGGATGAGGAACCAACCTTCAATGATCACCACACCAAGTATACTCAATGACATGGATCAAATGTGAAAGAGCAACATGGGAATTACATCTAATGTGATCTATCATGTCTATTCCCAACTGGTCCAACTTTATTATTTAAAGAGATAAAAATTTATGCTTTCTAGCTTTTATGTTAAACTACATTTAGAAAGAAAATCATTCAGAGTAACAAAATAAATCATCTTCTTTATTCGGCAGAAAATAAAAACCACATGTCTAATTTAAGAAAACACAAACTCCCACTCAATTGACATACCATAATTTTCACATATATATGACCACTATGCTCGTAAACTTTTGTGAAAGTCCTTAATGAGTGGATCCACAATGATCGAGTTGCATTTCTTTAAAGAGAAATACTCTGAATTTCCTTTATCAACTAAAGCTTAAATATTCATACAAAAGCTTTTGTTCCTTTAATATGGAAAAATACAAATCTTTGTCACAACAATCTAATGACAAAATTTGATAACCATATTCTTAAGTTTGTTGCCACATACAAATGCTATGAACACAAAAGTTAGTGGTGAAAGGGACTAAAGTGACTCTTTACCACTAGATAGTAGTATCCTTTAACCTATTAGTGAATGTAGTCTCAAAGGTGGATCTAGATGCCAACTCAAATTATCAAAATCAAATAGCCTTATGATATCTAATTAATATGATTTTGATGAGTGAGCATGTAACTTGTTTTGTTAAACACCTTATAACTTCTTAGATCCAATTAATAGTTATAAAAAATTGTCTTTCATTCTTGATATGAATACTGCAACGAAAGCATATAGACTTTAAGCATGAATTTTTTTATTTTACTTTATTATTCAAGGAACCTCTATTGACAGTGAGCTTATCTCCACTAGTAATTTCAATATCCCATAGTGCATAAATCTTTATGCTAGAGAACTTGCAATACCTTTCAACATAGTTCTTTTGTGAATTCTCAATGTTACTTGATATTGATCTTACAATATCGTTTCACAATATACAAGAGTTATGTCCATTCAAGTTTTCATCCTCTAACAAAGTGTTTATTATGTCGTAGACATATTATACTAGGAAAATAAATGTACTCCCACTAAACCTGTAATTCATAATTATTATTCTTATTACCTTCCGATATTACATGTGATAATATCACCATGTAATGAATATTATGAAATCACAGATAAAAAATTCTTCATTGAGATCACAGATGAATATAAACCTTTTGAAACTTTATGTTACTAGATAAACAAATCTCCAAAATATACAAGATTATTGATTTCATAAATTATACAATTAAGAAACAAATATTTATATGCATCTAACACAACTCAAAAAAGTTAATAAGTATTATGACTTACTTAAAAGAACTTTTCGAGAAGCCATAAAATAGATCTCTAAAAATTAATGTCAGCCTTAAGAATTGAAACCAGAACAATTAGATGAGTCTTATATTTGTTAACATTGTCTTTAAAAGCAATATAACAAAATGTAAAATATATTCGTTGTTTATTGTTTCAACACATTCTTTATGACATTCATTTTTTTCCTTTTGGGAGATAAGACTCTGTTTCACGGTAGAGAATATACTCTTTTATCAAACTTAAATCTTTATAATCATATTTCTCATATCTCTTCTACTTACTTTAATGAAATTTCTAAAGATGTTGAGTTTGTTTTACTAAAATGAGGAGAATTTTTATTCTTTTCTAATATTGTTATAAAGAGAAAATAACTAAATTTATCTTAAATAGAACATTCTTTACTTTATCTCCCTGCAAACTCAACATCGTTAAGAAACTTTAAGATCTCATCCACATAAACTTTAAGCGGGAACTAACTTTAGAAATTATATATATTGAAAGACTAGTGAATCTAGAGTAAAAACTAAAAAATCTTAAGACCAAGTCTCTCAAAAACTTAAATTGCAAGTGATTTTAGTTGTTTATTTATTTGGTACACCATTTAAACTTTTTTATAACAATCTTGAGTTCTTTCTCCAAATAGACTTATGGTAAGGAAAAATGAATTGTCATATTTCTTACCACACCTTTTAAGATTTGAATCATTTTATAGGCAACATACATCCTAGGTTTGCCTGAAAATATATATTACTTATTAGCTCTATAAATCCTTAAAGGAGTTAGCAAATGTCGTTGACCTTATCTTCTCAATCCATCATATTTCATAACGATTTCATTCATTACGAATTGATATATTGACGACTTTTAAGATATCCAGGAATAAAAACTAGGAATAAAGACCTCTCGTATATCAAATATCGGTGCCCTTAATGAGACTAGATTTCTTATAACTTTATGCAATGTGTTAAACATTTAAAGAAGTCATATCGAATAGGCTATAAATTAATGTTCTAAAGTACTAAAGCTCTCAATAGCACCTAATTTGACAATTCCAATTATATCCCCTCGATCATTCCTAATACAGACTTGAATGTCTGTTTAATCTTGAGAACTAACAAACAATGAATAGAAATATCAAAGTCTATTCAACACATAAGATAAGTTTTCATATGCAAGTCTAGCTTGTTAAATACCAAATTGAGAAGCCATATTTCCTTTATACTTTATGTGGCGATGTATTTGGAACATACTTTTTTCTATATGTTAAAATTTCCTAAAAAATATCAAAAGAATTTCAAAGCTTGATTCTTTTGTGGTTTAGGTGAACATATGTTCCAAATAAACCTTTTAATTTCTTTCTTTAAGGAAATAAACCAATAATGAGTATAATTTGTATTTTCTTACTTAACTCATTTTCCTAAAAAGCATGCGGTCAGAAATTAAGTTATTAAGAGTTCAATATCTACCCTTATAAATATTATAACCCACTACATACCTATTGTATAATGTCTCAAATGGTCTCAAATGCACAAGCAAATCCTTGAATATTTTAAATTTCGTGCATTGGATCATTTAGTGTACTCACTAGTGTTCATTTATTTTTTACTAAGAAATAGTGAACAAAAATTTAAAGTCTATTCCTTTTGTAATTTTCAAAACAATCCTTAAGGAACTTTCCTAATTATTTTCTCATTAAACATAATCCCCTCAAATGTTGCAAAACACTGTCATAATACTTATGTAATTAAGGTTATTCCTACTTTTCAAGATCCCGATTAAACCTTAGAGGGATATTGATTTGCAAAACTTGAAGTGTTTCCTTTCTTTATAAAAATTTCATGCAAACTTGAATAGAAATTATTCTTAAATGCATAATAAGGCAATTTAATAATATTAAACAATAACTAATTCAATAATAAAACATGCTCGAAATTAACCTTAAGTATTTATAAAAATACTTTATAATTAAAATCAATGAGGACAACAAGATACCGAACACAACATTGATAGCCTTCATTTGGACCGACAATATCAACCTGCAAGCGATATTCTCAATGTGGTGATCAAACATTGATAACCAATCATGTCAAGTGAAAGTCTTCCTTTGGCCCAACAATCACTCACATGGCATAACTTTATATTATCGATGTTTATCACCATCTAACTATATGTGGACCTGTTATTTTGCCAAGCTGAAGTCTTCCTTTGGGCCGACTACAGAGCGCATAAATACACAAATCCACAAACATCTGATAATTTTGAAAGATATCAATATCAGAAATCAGAGACTACTTTGGCAGCATGATTCATCAAATTAACACCAACCAAAAGGATCAGACAATTATGCAACATATATAACTTTAATTATTATTAATTTTATCTTTATGAAAATAACACTACTAAAATTATTTTCAAAATTAATAATAATATCTTTATATGCATAATTTAATAATGGGATTTGCCCTCTAAACAATTTATTAAATCCAGAAAGAAAAATAAAAACTAGATTTTCCTAAAAGAAATATTATTGATATTTTAACTCGTCAACAATTCGACATAGGCTATGGAGCACTAATTGTAGCACACAATAATCTAATATCAATAATCAATTCCATAATTGTGAGTGTATTTATTATTCGGTCAAATTGTGACCTTCATTTGGACCGATCACAATTCACATATACAATACTCAAATCTCACAAAATTATTACTTAATTATTATTAATTGTTTCAATATGAAAATAAAATACCTTAACCTCAAGTTATTTTCAACAATTAATAATAATATTTTCAAATCACAGAAAAAAAAAATTTGTGCCAAGTATTGATAAATAGTTAATTTTTCACCATTATAAACCATCTTTAATAAGCACAAATAAAATAAAAATAAAATAATTATCCATATTATGTTATGCCAAATATATATATATATAGACACACCATTATACACTTTATCTTTAAATTTCATGGGCCATGTATAATAGACACACCAGTATACTTTTTTTTTTTTTTTTATCTTTAAATTGAAGTGGGGTTTTGGCCCACTACAATATTCATCTTAAATTATGCTAGGGCGGTGCCCTAGCACCACTTCCCTGTAGGTGGCGATGGGCACTATTGCCGCCAACGACACCTTATTTATTTATTATTTTTAATACTTAGTATTTATAATCATTGATTTTCAAACTAAAATAGTGTCGAAATTTATCAAATAAATCATGATATTTAAACAATTTGCCGTGATTAATAATATTAAATCGTACAAAATTGTTCAATAATTCATCCATCCAAATGAGTCTACTAACATGTTTAAACAAATATGTTATTTAAAAGAACAACAATTCTACAGAACCAGTAATCATCCATGCAAAGCAAGCTCTGATACCACTTGTTGGAAAATTTAAACAAATCGCAATTCATGATTATTCTAAAATAAAAGTCATAAAATTCCACAATAATCAAGACCAAGGATCTAAGCATGGAAGAAAACCAAAATCTATAAAGAGATTAGAATTACCTTGAACAATTAGATAGATTGACCATGATCTGCAAGAAGTTGTGTGGTTTGTGGTCTTCCTCAACTATGCAACCTATACCAAATATGGGCAATACTCTCTATTTGATGGGGGAACAGGAGGCTTAAGAAGCATAGTGTATTGGGGATCATAACCATATATTGACTATTATTGTGTATGTGTTTCCCATAATCCCCTAAAATTAATGGACTGGTTTCTACTCAGCAAGCCACGCCACTCAATGGAAGTCATAGACCCATAATCAAGATCAATCATATGCCCATTAAATAGCCCAAATATAATAGTTCTTTAATTTGTCACCCACATATGAATTAATTATTAAATTAATTCCAACAATTTATTGATTATTATTGTGTATGTGTTTTATGCATGAGCTAAAATGAAGTGTTTATGTGTTATCTTATTTATGCAATTTACAATTATATGTGATAATGAAAATAATTTTGTATGTTGTTTAAAGATGATTAGCTTGAAATCGTGAAGAATGAAAAATGAGGTAATGGACTATCTCAATTTAATAATTTAAGTTTGATTTCATATCTTAAATCATCGTGGTTATTGAGATTTTTAATTGGACATGAATTTTCATTAGAATGACAATTATTTTATTAATATAATTTGAAATATAATGCATCATTGTTGAAAATATAAAATTTTCAAAATTTCAAATAGGCGTGATGCTCATAAATTTTGATGGTGGTTAAAATCTTTCTATTCGTGATTTAAGATCTGGACTATAGTTGAATATATAGTCATATTGAAGATATAAAATTATTAGTAATAAATAATTTATTTATGAGACTGTTTATGCAAAATGAGTAAATTATACTATTTAATAGTGCATAATGATTACAAAATTTATTTCCGTTTGCAGTTATTTGTTATTATATGAGATTGGTAATCTTGAGTATTATTAAATGTAAAAATCATGGACTTATATGATTGGCTAATTATTCATGTGTATCTGGTATTATTAACGATGTGATATTTCTATTTAAATTATTTAGCAAAGTATGAAAAATATATCTTCTAGGTGAAGTTTATTCACATGACTTTGAGAAATTAAATTAATTATTGGTAGAATAATTTATTTGAGATGTCATGACGATGATCGTGTGAAATTAAATTTTCTAAATCACCTTTAGGTTAAAAATTCAAATAATATAGATGTTCAATTTTATGCATATATCTTATAGATGAGGTAGACTTAATAGGACAACCTAAAAGGAAGTGAACCTATTAGGTGTAAATGAATTTTTAAAGAACTATACCAGATGGTTCAATAAGTATTCATAGAACGTTAGGGTATATACAAAAAATATGATATTGATAGATGTTCTCCTGTAACTAAAATAGTTGCTATTAGATCTCTAATCACGTTTGCAGCTATTCATGACATGTTTTTACATCGATTGGATGTAAACAAAATAGAATTATTTCTTAATGGTGATTCAAAGATTTTTATCACAACTTGAAAGTTTTGTGATCACTGGTTGGGAGAATAAGCTATGCAAGCTTTAAAAATTCTCTTTATGATACTTTGCAGGCTTGTAAATAACAACGATTGTGTGTTTACTTAATGTTGTTTGGAGCCAATTGTGTGATTACATGTTATAGGTTGATTTAGCTAATTTAACTCTTGTGTTAAGATAAGTAAACATGATAGTGGATTCTTCCTATGTTAATCACACTATATTGAGAGGATGTTAAATAAATTTGACTGTAAGAATATGTTACGATGTAAGCATGAGTCTTAAGAGAATAAAAGTTATCTCAACCTGGATATGCAAAAAAAATAGAGTCGAGTCTTCATGTTTTTCATGAACAATACTAGACTTGATATTGTGCATATAATGTGAATAGATTGAGAAGATATAGTCACTATTCAGGCAAAGACTATTGGATTGCTTTTCATCGTTTGGATTAATGTTTGCACGTGAAGCTTCATTTTGTGCTAGAAGATTAGTGTGATGCAATCAGTGTTAAAAGATAACGATGAGGTGTCCATTAGCGAATATGTATTTTCTTTACGTGGAGAAACAATATTTCATGAAATATTAGAAAACTAGTACAAGGGCTATTCTACCATACTTATGTGTAGTAGTATATGAATAATTTTTTATTTCATGAAATATGTTATGATTGTGAGGGAATTTGTATTAATATCCCTGCATTGTTATTAACAAGCTGTCATATACGGATTGCAGCAAATAGTATGTACAATAGCAAGAGACAACATGTACGCTTGAGAAATAGAGTTGTGAGCAGTTTCTGAAAGGTGGAGTTATCTCCTAGGAGTATGTGAGGTCTGAGAGGAATCTGGCACTCACCAAAGGACTAACAAGGAGGATAATTCTTTAGTCCTCAACTTGTATGAGACTAAAACTCTAATGAGATACGTGAATCCATAGCGTTTTTTTTTTTGGGTTGTCTATATGTAGGCTTAATGGATTATTGATGTTGTTCTGTAAATCCATAACACTTCTTTTTGGTGGTCTATGCGTAGACTTGATGGATTGTATGGACTTAATGGATAATGTGTAAAGTCTGAGAGTTCAGTTTTCAACTGGTTAATCTCTGATAGACTTGATGAAGCAATAACGTGATTCTGGAGGTGGGTCGTCTTCTATGAAAGAGTTAAATGGTCTCTTTCTAGAGCATTCACAACGACTAGAGGTTTTATGTGCATGACCATTAACATCACTTGGTTTGTATCGCGGAATCAAAAAGCAAAAGTGATGTGAACCAAGGAAGCACCATTGTTATGCCTCAACGACCCATAACGAGATCAAGAGCCAATAAGCTACAACAAGCTTTACTTTCTCATGTTCAATACTTGGTGAGCTCAGCTAGGAATGATCAAGAGAGAGATGAAACTTTTCAAGTCAATATCTTTCGAGTAGAGCTTAAGAAGGCGTTGCATGAGTTCATTTAAAGGATGTGAAGTTGAAGTGGAGTTTAACTCAAGTTGCATTCAATAAAGCCAAGTTCAATTCAAGGAACTCAAGTTGCATTAAATGAACATAAGTGCATCTCAAGCTTCATTTATTGCAAGTCATCCATCTATTAATGGAACTACACTTCAAACTACTTCAAGTGGAGCTTCATTTACAATTGGGAGGTTACAAAGACTTTAAAGGGTGACCAAGACTTCAATTCTCGGATTTAAACCTCTTTTTATTATATTTTCAGTTTTAAACATTTCATTTATGTGTTTTAAGTTACATTTTAGCTAATGGATGTTATGGCCATCATGTAATTGGGAGTTACAACCTTTCAAATGTCTTTAGGTTACTTTTAGGGTTGTTTCGGAGGCTATAAATAGCCTAGCTTGTTTCCTTTGAACGACAGATTTTATGATTGAATGAAAGTTGCTATTTTGCTTCAAAAGCCTAGAGCTTGTTTTTCGTTGCAATTCTTAAGTATTAGATTTGCATGCTAGAGTCATTCAAGTAGCCTTGATCAAGCTATCTTGTGGAGTGGTTCCAATCTTGAGTTTAGAAACAAGTTTTATCTACTCTTGATATTGATCATCAAGGTAATCCGTTCTAACTTCTTCCTTGGGTTGAATCATCTCGATTTGGGGGTTATAGCATTTGTGATCTAGGGGTTTGCATAACCATAAGGGTTCTTAGATCCAATTGGCTATTGTTTTCTTATCATTTGGTATCAGAGCACTAGGCTCTAGATCGGATATATGTTTCTGTTTTCGTATTGCTCTTCTTGTTCTTTGTTTTGAAATTTTTGTTCTTATTGTTCATCTTGTTACATTCTGTCCACGTATCTAAAATACAAAAAAAGTGACATTTCCATTATTCGTTTCGTCTTGTTGTCTTCTATGAGTTTGTAGATATCTATCTTATCTACAACTTTGTCTTCTTTAATATCTTCTGATTCAATTTTCTTCTGGGTAAAAAGTTCGAAAATTGACATTTTAATATGGAAAAGTGTTATACCCGAGAGCATGTGTTCTTCTTTGTTCTTTACATTTTAACTCGCAAATCATGCTAGATCTGAGTTGTGCTGTTGAAATTGTCTATTTGTGTTAATTTGGCTGTTGGTATTAAATCATATCAGTTATGTTTTGATTTATTTCCACAACTAACCGTTAATCATTAAATTCTTTGCGATTACAATTGTTTCAATTAATTTCCAGCAATTTGTTCTTCAATGCTCATGATTTTTTTCTTGTGTAACTCGTATTTGTTATAAAAGGCTGAATTAAACTCCATAAAATCTCAAAGTAGCCTTAATTGTTCAAGAGTTACATTTTATGGTCTTTTAAATTTTCATCTTGTTCCATCTTAATTATTCTGGTCATTTTCTTTCTTAAGCTTGTTTATGATTTGAGTTTTGAATTTACTCCTATATCAAGTTATTTGAGTGTTTCCTTTGTGTGTCTTATATAATCACTTGAGTTGCAATCTTGCTCATTGGTTTACTTTTCAATATTGGAGTGTACTTTGTTAAGAGGGTGAGATTGAGCGTTTGTGAGGGAGTGATTCATTGTTTGAGTGTTAAACACGAGTGAAATTCATTAACGAGTGGAAACAAGTGAGGGAGTGCTTGTGAGGTCCATTTCTTGTTACTTTAACTTGTTTTGTAGCATGTCCAATCCTAAAGATAATACCATTCCCGATGCCCGAAGGAGAGAGGCACTAGGAGGAACTATGGAATGATTGATTCGTGGCATGGAGGCTTTGACAGAACGGATAGGAAGGTTGGAGGCTCAAAACCAATCTCCAGAGGGAATTCCACCACCACATGTTGTAGATGAGGATGATTATGAAGGTGATGGATCTAATCATTGGGAGGACGATCAAGTTACAGTCTTGGTGGTTCCAAGACGAGGAGAGAAACATGTTAGTCGTGGCTTAGATCGAGGGCGAGGCCGAGGAAGAGGCTACCATAATCTCCAACGGAGAGCTCCACGGGAGGATGCTCAAGTAGACCGAAACTTGGGAAATATCAAATTGAAGCTTCCAAAGTTCTATGGTAAGACTGATCCTGAGGCTTACATTCAGTGGAAGAAGCAAGTGGAGTACGTATTTGACTGCCACAATTTTAGCGAAGAAAAGAAGGTAAAACTATGTATTGCTCAATTTAAAGATTATGCAATAACCTGGTGGGAGAAATTGATGTCAAGTAGGAGACGAAATCTTGAGGCGCCAATCGAGTCATGGTATGAATTCAAGGAGTTGATGAGAAGGCGGTTTGTTCCTAGACATTTCCAAAGGGACACGGTGCAAAAGCTACAAGTGTTGAGACAAGGTAGCAAGTCTGTGGAGGACTATTACAAGGAGATGGATTTGTGGATGGATCGACTTGTTCTTGAAGAGGATATGGAGAATCTCATGGCATGATTTCTGAATGGCTTAAACGAGGAGATTGCCGATAAGGTTGATTTACAACCTTACTTTAACATTGAGGAGATGTTGCATATTGCCATAAAGATCGAGAAGCAACTCCAACAAAAGTCCCAAAGGTATTGTACTAAATCTTCTTCAAGTACTTCTACATGGAAAAGGGATAGTAAGCATGCTGAATATAAGTCTAAGACCCGAGAGTTAAGTGAGAAACCTAAGGATAAGGGAGAGACTTCTTATAAGGGGAAAGAAAAGGTTGATGGGACTAAGGAAAGAAATAGAGATATTAAGTGTTGGAAATGTCAAAGGGTTGGTCACTATAGTAGAGATTGCCCTAATAAGAGAACTATGGTCCTTAGGGACGGAGAGTTGGTGACGGACGATGCAGAGGAAGATGAGGTAATAGAGAAAGAAAATGATGACTGTGATAGTGAGGTGTATAGTGAAGACGACCCTACACATATGTCCTTAGTCACTAGGAGAGCTTTAAGCACCCAAGTTAAGGAGGATAGCTTAGACGAAAGAGAGAATTTTTTTCACACTAGGTGCCTTGTTCAATCTGTACCTTGTAGTATGGTGATCGACAGCGGTAGTTGCACCAATGTTGTGAGTTCAATTCTGGTCAAAAGACTAAATTTAGAGACGAATCCACATCGTAGACCGTATAAGCTTCAATGGTTGAGTGATTGTGGGGAGGTAAGGGTGAATAAGCAAGCTCTTGTTTCTTTTACCATTGGAAAGTATGCTGATTATGTTTTGTGTGATGTTGTCTCAATGCATGCTGGAGATATTTTGTTAGGGAGACCATGACAATCTGATCGTCGGGTAATGTATGATGGATATGCTAATCATTATCATTTTACTCATAATGTTAGGAAAACTACTCTTGTATCTTTGTCTCCAAAAGATGTATATGTTGATCAATGTAAACTTGAAAAGAAAAGGTAAGAGGTCGATGCAAAAGCAACAGAAATGAAAGAAAAAGAATTGAGAGAAAAAAAGAGTTTGAGTGAAAAGCAATAGAGTAGCAATCGACCTAGTGACACTAAAAGAAAAAAGATTTTCAGAGACGCATTAAAAACGTCGCTGAAAGCTCAAAAGCGTCACTAAAAAGTTTAGCGACGATTGATGTTTCGTCGCTAAAAACGTCGCTCATTCCTCGTCCTTTTAACTTTTAGTGACGTTTTGACTTTGTCGCTTAAAACATATAATTAATGACACTTGTACTCGTCGCTAAAAAGAGTTTTAGCGACATACCCATATGTCTCTGAAAGTTACTTTCAGCAACACTGGCATGCGTCTCTGAAAGTGACTTTCAGCGCCATTTCTCTGTGTCACTGAAAGTGACTTTTAGTGATATTTCTCCACGTCACTGAAAGTGTTTTCATAAACCGACATTTGCTCTTCACTTTTGTTTAATACCTTTTGGTAATTAATAGTGACACATATAAAATGTCAATAAAATTATTTACAATAGAAAAAAGTAGGTAAAGTCCTCCAAATGTGTAAACTTTTTATAAATGTGTTATAACATTAGAAAATATATTATCTCATAGCTAGAAACAAACAAAAGTTTTCTTAATATTTGAACATTTACATAAAACAAAAGAAAATAATGACTGGGTGTTTATGCTGAACGCACGCACTAAGCGTGGTAACAATTATATAGATGCAAGCGCACACCTGTCAGAGTAATATAAAATGGATGGAGTATCCAAGTATCGATCCTCAAGGACTTCTAAATAATTTCCAAACTCTGAAGTTTTAAAGAATAGTGAATGTTGAAATGAGTGATTCTTGTAAAATGGGAAGTGGTCACAAATAATGGTTTTGGATTTGGGATTTGGACTTATAATAATAAAACCTAGCCCGATTTACTTCAAGTTAGCCAACAAAGAATCAAGGACATGCTAAGGATAATATGCATTTTACTTTAGAAACTAACGACTACGCTTCTCACTTTACTTATGTCTAAGCAAGTTCAAAGTCCTAAGACATTCCGTAATATGTC